>PVKY010015248.1:0-10255 GCA_004027775.1 Bradypus variegatus | reverse complement strand
ATGCTTCCTTTAATGTAACAAAGGTGATATACCAAAGTAAATGCAGATAAGAGGGGGGGATAGGGGAGACATGTTAGACACTTGACATTGGTGGTATTGTCTGATTCTTTATTCTGCTTTGATTTAAGGCTATTTTTCCTTTTGCTGCTTCTTAGCTGTCATTTTTTTTCCCTCTTTCTTTTGTCTCTCTACCTTCTATGATTCTCCCTCCTGCCTTGTGGAAGAAATGTAGATGCCCTTATATAGATAGTGGTGAAGGTGGTGAACGCATAAATATATGACCATACAGAGAACCATCAATTATTTACTTAGGATGGAATGTATGGTGAGTGAACAAAACCATATTAAAAAAAATGCGTTGATGACAAAACCTTGAGGGCAATATACTGAATGATATAAGCCAGACACATAAGGACAATTATTGCAGGGTCTCACTTATAGGAACTAATTATATTATATAAACTCATAGACATGAAATATAATGTGCCAGGATATAGGATAAGGCTTAAGAACAGAGCAGTTGCTTAGAATGAGCCGAATATTCAACTAGGATGAACTTGGATGTTTGGAAATGAAGAGACGTGTTGGTAGCAAGATGTGAGAATGACTAACAGTGCCAAATGGCGTGTGAATGAGGTGGAAGGGGGAAGCTCAGGGTCATATATGTCACCAGAGGGAAGGTTGGAGATTGAAAGATGGGAATGTATAAAACTGAGTCCTGTGGTGGGCAGTGTCCATGATTAA
Organism: Bradypus variegatus; assembly: GCA_004027775.1. NCBI lineage: Eukaryota > Metazoa > Chordata > Mammalia > Pilosa > Bradypodidae > Bradypus > Bradypus variegatus. The sequence continues at coordinate 9,511 of PVKY010015248.1, read as the reverse complement.
CTGTGCAAATATTGGAAATCGCTTCCATGAACCAGAACAAATGTATGACAATACAATTGGAAGCTAATAATAGAGGGGTATATAGAGAGGAAATTTATCCCTACTGCAGACTGAATACTGCAGCTAGTATTTCAGCATTTTTTCATGGACAGTAACAAATGTGCTATACCAACACTATGAGTCAACAATTGAGGGGGGTTGGTTGGGGATAGGGGAGGATTCGAGCTTCCATTTTTTTTTCCTTTTTTCATTTTTCACTTTATTTCTTGTGTGGAGTAATGAAAAGTTTCTAAAAATTGAACAGAAATTCAGTGTGGTGATGGATACACAGCTATATGAGGGTACCCAGGGGCAAATGATTGTAATGGTAAAATTATGTCACTTGAATTATTCATTAATGAAAAATATTTTCTTTATTTCAAAAAAAAAGTAAATGTACAATGTGGGGAGAAAGAGAATGGGATATTTTGAATGTTCTTTTATATTTTAATTTTTATTTTATTTTTTGGAGTAATGAAAATGTTCAAAGATTGTGGTGATGAATGCATAACTATATGATGATACGGTGACAACTGATTGTACACTTGGAATGACTGTATGTTATGTGATTATATCTCAATAAAATTGCATTAAAAATTAAAAAAAAAATGCAATAAGAAGACTTGGCCACGTCCTCATGTTTCACAGGCACTGATCTAATGTCAGCCGGGCGCCTGTCAGTGCTGTGTTCACACATGCTGTCTTCTCACTGAGGAACACAGCCTGTGTATTTGATGGTTATCTTAAACACAAACCTGACATGTGAAGAACACCTAGCATGACAGACTGGTGGACTGGATGCTGGGTTGTTTGGGAGAAGAGCAGATGAGAGGAGAAAATTTTAAAAAGCAGAATGCTATGACCTCGAGTATTAAGGAACGTACAATCTTATCCCAAAATATCATCATTATCTTTTATCTTAAGTTCCAATATAGGCTAAAGTAGCAGACATTAAAATAACTATTTTCATTGATAAATGGTCAGAAAAGTAATCTAAAAGCATGTTAGCATAATTTTCTTTATTTGAAGGCAAAGATATGACTATCATATACCATAATATTCACCCAATTAATAAAACTTTAATTTGGAAACCAAATATCTTGCAATGTTCTTTTTTCCTTAAGCACTGGTTTTTCTCTGGATTTAACTTGATATTTCATACTTGATAATCTTATACAAAAGAAAATATTGCATTAAACTAAATTAGAAAAGTAGGTTTCCATAGTTTTGTGTTCTATAGTTAATTCTAAATAAACCAACTACTAACTTTTCAAAGCATGTTCTAGCAAAAATACATTAAAGCAAACTCAGGTTTAATGCTATAAAGAAGTACCAGAGAGGAATTTCAAAGGAAATAGCTTACAAATAATTCCTTGCCAATTTATTTACAGCTCCTTCAAAAAATCTTATCATAGGTTTGAAGAATCAAATTAATTAATCTTTATAAGGTCAATGTGCGTGACGGAAATAGAAGAAAGTCTGCTATGTCCTCTTGGGATGTTAACATGTAAGCGAAGACTAGTCTGTTAGAATAAAGATCTCTACCAAAAAAGGTGATAATAAATTAGATGGCAGCATCAACAAGTGGAAATAATTCACTACCTATACATATTTTAATTAACTTGATTTTTCCCCAGAAATATTTTCAGAAATCAAGAGCCAGTAGGCTTGCATTTTAAAGTTAATATATGACTTCTCCCTTCCTTGAACACTGATGCAAAACATTGCGTGCTTTCCCAGAAGCAGTGTCGCTATCTGATGTCACCATATCTGCAAATGCTATGGGCCTTTTCTACCTGACTCATGGATACACACGGGGCGATCGGACCTGCCAGGCCCAGGCTGAGTCCTGACACTGCCGCTTGCACATCGTAAACCAATCATGACCCGTGTCCTGTAATCCTATAGCTGTAATCCCTTGCTCCTTTCATTTGAAATTAGAATCCAGGAAGGCCAGAAATGCATTTCACAAAAAAAGCTGTGGGTATACTTCAATCTCAGATATGTGTAGCCCTTATTAGTTTCCACTGAATAAATTACATCTGAGACTTTTCTAGAGCTTCTGGTCTAAAATACTTTGATTTTTAAGTATAAGTTCCCTGAGGCCTCTAAAACAACTTTCCTAAACAAAGTGTTCTCAATCAGGATTCTATCAGAAACATCAGCCAGAAGAATTAATTTGAAAGGTTAACTTTATAGTATGTAATTGTCACAGTCAGGAAACAGAATATATTCAATCATTGGGATGATTTTTAAAATAATTTAAATAAATACTGTGGGCAATTAGTTTTTCAACCATGCTAGAAATAGTCTCAAAATCCAGCAGTGTCTACCAAACCCCCAAAGGGCTGATGAAGCAGATTTAAAGGACATATTAACATATTAACCAAGTACCTTCATTGAACTGCTATACCAAAAAGTTTAAATTATACAGATGACAAAGATGGTAACCTAGTCATGTTTCTAAGAGAGCAATGTTCTTTAAAAACACTTGTTCAGTATCACGAAACTAAAAATCTTGAAATTTTGTAACTGAAAATAAATCTGCATCTAATGATGCTTTCCTTTACCCATTCCGGGAGGTTGCTAAGATGTTAGCACCAGTTCAGAAACTTCACGGCCACCTCCACCTTATGCCAAGTCAAAGGCTCACTCAGCCGGGCTCTCCACGTGGGGTGCAGGTTAAACTCACTCCACAAAGCAACACTTAATTACAGGTGTATTATGTGCCCCTGTGTCGCAGCTGTGTTTTTGATGGATGCTGAAGATGCATTACCCAGCCTTTTGGAAATAAAATATTCAGGATGATAAAACTAAAAAAGAGAACGTCAAAATTACATCATGCTTAATAGCAGTCTATGGAGCACTATTTGTTGAAAACCTATGTGTGAATAGAGTTTTCTAATTGTGGAAAATGATTTTAAAACTTATTCATGACAATTTACTTTCAATTCAGATATATTAGGTGATGACAACTTGGCTAATCCTTGTTAAGTGTTCAGAGTTTATGGCTATGACTAATATCAAATAAAACTTATGTCCAGTTAAGGGGCTGGGGCTGGCAGACAGAGGTCCACGCAGCCACTGCTGATATCAGAAGGAACAGAACAGAAACTTAGGTGGCACCTGAAAAAAGGCTGAATGCAGAATCCAGCAAGGAGGAAGTGGTGGCTTTGTGAATCTGGCCAGGAAAACAGAGATAAGAGGTAAATAAATCCGCAAAAACAGAAAAGAACCACCAGGAAATGGGGACGAGGCCAGCTACCCCTAGCCCGAAGGTTTCCGTCCTCGTTCTGATTCCTGTCGGGAATTCTGCTTATGGATAAGCTAGGAATAGAGAAATCTCTCTAGATTTCTCAAAGCCCTGCCCTTCCAATCAGAAGAGGGCTCACATATGAGGGTATTTATTGGGATATGTGGACAGAGAGAAAGCTGAATCTTTGTGGAATCTTGTATCTTTCTAGAGGCTCCAAGAAGGGATCTTTCAGACAGATACCGGCTAGGCTACGAGAAAGCTAAGCACCTCTGCATCCAATAGATTTGAGTCACTGAGCCACTTTCAAAAGTGTTTGCACAATCACCCAAGGAGGAAGCAATTTAAGAAGGAGGATATGCCAGGGAGGATGGAGAAAGATTACCTGCTGAGTAAACGGAGTGACAAACCTCAGTGTTGACGCTGATGGGCGAAGCCTGCAAGGCAGCGGGGAAGAAGCAGGACTGAGCCAGGGGGAGCCGTGAGTCCGGTGGGGTTGGGGCAGGTGTAGCGCGCGTCCCCTCTGGGGAGTGGGCGAGCCGCTGCGCAAGGGGACGCGGACTTCTGAGCTGTGCTGGCTCGGTCTTCCAGAGTCGCCGCAGTTCATGCACAGAGCACAGGTCACTGCTCTAACCCACCCCAGGAGGGGAGATGAAGGCTACGGCGGGAGGGGAACCCAAGGAAACTGATAGCGAGTTAAAGCAAAGAGGGTGGAACCAGGAGCAAGCGCATTTTAACACATTTCTTAAGGTGCAGAAAGAGAAAGCAGTTATTTTACTCAATCCGCACAAAGCAATGGAGTGTGAGTTTCTTTTCTCTCTAAGGTTAGCCAGTTGGAGACTGTGGATACCCAATGGTTCACAAAAGGATTTCCAAAAACTAACCTGAGGACCTAAACCAGAGCCAGTGTGCACAGAATTAAGCCCTAATGTAAGTCATATGCTTCCGAGCACAGTGGACAGTGGCTTTGCAGGAAGAAACTGATAATCAGTGGCCCCGTGGTGCTGTGAAATGGGACACTCTCTCCAGCCAAGCTAGGACATTGCGAGCTTATCCCGCTTTATTGCAGCACAAAATTCTTAATTTGGAGGTGATGGACCCAGAGACCTAGAAGGGCTTCAGGCAGTCCACGAACTCCCTGCAACTGTATGCAAAATGCTGTGCCTGTGTGCAATGAGTAGTGAAAAAAAAAGAACTTTCAAGTAGCGGAGGGAGGAGGAAATAGAAAGGAAAGCGCCATTTCTGGAGGCACCGACGGCCCCAGGGCCTGCGCATGCGCACTAGCGCCCGCGTGCCTCCGAGCTTGCTGGAAACGCGTTGCCAGCGGCGGGGCAGCTTGCGGGGTGTCGGCGCTGTCCGAGCCGCGCGGAGAGAGCGGCGACCTGCGGATGGAGGTGACGCCTGGCGAGACTGACCTTCCGCAGACGGAGAACAGAAGAGGACAGGGCAGTGACTGCACCGCTGGGACACAAGGAAAAGGAGCCGAGGACCTGCGGAAACCTCTTTCCAAGAATGTCTGAAACCTCCGCCTTTGACTTGGTTACTGGTCCAGGTGATTTTCATTGCATTGGGGAAGATCTTTCCTCTCTGTTTTTGATTTTGCAAGAGTAAGTCACGACCAAGACAAATTGCCAACAAAGAGCCCACTGATATTGACAGTGTAATGAGAAAAAAATAAGCAAAATGTCCATCTTAGGACACAAGATGTCTTTGAGTAACTGGAAGCTTATTGAGAAAACTGAAAATTCCAGCTTTGTGATCTATTCAAGTGGTAGTTATCAAAAGCTAAGTTATTTAAGAAAGAATTTTAATTGTCCCAACTAGATGAGCAAACCCCCAAATAAATATATATCCATGTGCTATATCCTGAAATGCATTTCCAAGAGCATCTGACATTTTTTGTACATGTATTTTAATCATTTATAAAGCAACTATGATCTATAATTCAAGAGAATCCATTGCTGTGACCATTTTAAAAATTAAGAACAATTAAAAATTAAGATGCCCTTAATAATGTGTCAGATGTAAACACTAAAAGGCATGTGAAAGTACAAAGAAAACAACTATTTCTGACGACACCTTAAATACTAGAGAAAATTTCTGTTTAGCTCCCTTTTTATTTTTCATTTAACTTGATAGGAAAAAGACTAGTTGAACTTGTATCTGAGGTTCCCCTCTGTCTCCTCTAATTGAACTTGTTGGTTGTTACACACCAGCATTTGAGATAAAATGGGTTGAGTTTATCTTGGGTTGAGTTTATCTTGTATTTGCTGTATTTGCTGTTAATGGTCCGAATCATTGGGAATTTCTCTGATGAGAACAAAGAACAGCCATCGTTAAATAATGCTAAGTTGCCAATTTCTAGGGCCTCTTGGGTTGAGAATGTAAACTATATTGTCCCTGCCCAGGAGCCATCTCCTACAGCATTTGTTGGCTGGCTCCCCAGCTACCTTCCTTCTTTTTACCACTGCCCTGGCAAGACCCCAACCTTCCCAGCAGTGGGGCTTGGATGCGACTGACCCACCCTCAGCTCCAGGGTGAGCCCTTGATGGCTTCAGTCAATCACCAAGAGTGATTGGTTCAGAAATAGACGTGATCCAGTTGGCACCAGTGAGACGCAAGAAGCTGGGTTCCAGGGCTCTCCGGGAAAGCAGGAAGCCCAGTAGCTTCCCCTGCAGTTGCTCGCTTCAGCCCCCGTGGAGATGACGTGGCGCACAGCAAGTTGAGCCCAGAGTGGGAACCAGCTTGAAAATGAAGTTAACGGCATAGGACACAGCACAGACACACTGGGGCCTTGATAGAATCTTCATTTCTCAAATCAACTGCATTGAGGTGAAATTAACATAAATAAAATATACCCATTTTAAATAGATATAAGGTTTTTAATGTTTCTTTTTAGTTTTTTATTTTGAAATAATTTTACATTTACAGAAAAGTTGCAAAAATAATACGTAGAGTTCCTGAACACGCTCACCTAACTCCCTAACACTGTCATCCTACTGCTGAAGGGTTTACAATACCCATTTTTTAGCTTGTCACTGTCTACCTGCAAATAATATTCTACCCTTCAAATACCGCGCAGTTCCATTGACCCATCCTGTACTTTGTGCTGTCGCCATACATTTTACTTCTGAATATGTCACACAGTACAAATTCGTTAACTGTGCTTTACATGATCAATTATTTTTTACTTTTAATGAGAAAACAGAAGTCATTAATATTTACCCACATATATACTATTTCTGATATTCTTGCTTCCTTTGGGTAGATCTGAGTTTTTGTCAGAGATCATCTTTCCTCAGCCTAAAGAAATTTCTTTAACATTTCTTGTAGCACAACTTCGCTAGTCATGAATTCTCTCAGTTTTTGTGTCTGAAAATTTTTGCCTGTCTTTTTGAAGGGCATTTTTGCTGGATATAGAGTTCCAAGTGGACTTTTTTCTCTTTCAGCACTTTGGAAATGTTGTTCCTTTGTCTTTTAGCTTGAATTGTTTCTGATGAGAAGTTAGCAATTACTCTTTTTACACCTGTATGTAACATTTTCCTGCTCCCCTCCAGCAGGGCTGCTTTTGAGATTATATGTTTATCATGGGTCTTCGGCAATTTGGTTATGCTTTTTTTTTTTTTCATTTGAATTGGAAAATTGTTCCCTTAAATAACTTTTCATCTTCCCCACCCTTACTCCTCTCCTGCACACCAATTATGTGTTTCTTAGACTGCTTGTTATTTATTGTCCCACAGGTCACTGTATCCATTCATTTTTTCTTCAGCCTTTTTTTTTTCTCTTCATTTCAGTTTGGATGGATTCTTTTGCAGTGTCTTCAAGTTCACTGATTTTTTTTAAGACACATCTAATCTGCTGCTAATCCTATCCAGTGAAATTTTTGTTTCAGATATCATCATTTTCAGCTCTAGAAGTTCCATTTTGTTCTTTTCAATATCTTTTATTTTTCTTACTTTCCCTGAAATAGTTGAACATTTTTATAATGGCTGTTTCAAAGTTTTTTTACTTTTGCTAATTCTATCATTGCTGTCATTTGGATCTTTTTCAATTTTTTCTATTATTGATTGTTTTATTTGATGCTGGACATTGTGAATATTAAGTTGTTAAGTGTCTGAAGTTTTTGATTCCTGAAAAGAATATTGGATTTTCTTCTGACTGGCAGTTTAGGTCACTTGCAAGTCTATTTGATCCTTTTCAGGCTTGTCTATAAGATTCATTAAAGTGTGTCTAGAGTAGTCTTTAATATAGGGCTAATTTAACTCTACTTCTAAAATGTGACCCTTCTGAGGTCTCTACTGACTTCCCAAGTTTCAACGAGCTCAGAACTTGAATGTCTCCCAATCCAGCGTGGTCTCTGGGAATTGTTCAGCTTATAGTGGTTGTTTTTTGCCTGTCCACGGTGTTTCCCTTTACACATGTGTGGCTTAGCATTTAGCCAAAGACTCAAGGGCCCTGTCTTAGCTTTCCATCTGCTAAAACAAATACCATATAGTGGGTTGGCTTAAAAACAGGAATGTATTGGCTCACGGTTTCGGAAACCAGAAGCCTTGCTTCCTTCCCGAGCCGCTGTCTCCTGGCTGGCTGGGAGTCCTTAGGGTTTCAAGGCCGTGCACCTGGAGGCATCTTCTCCTTTCCCTTCTTTCCGTGTGTCCAATTTCCTCTGCTTATAAGGACTTCAGCCATATTGGAGTAAGGCCCCTTTCCTTCAGTTTAGGCACCTTCACTAATAACATCTTAAAGGGCTGTGTTTCCAGATGGATCTCACCCACAGGACCAGGGGCAGGAACCTGAGCACACCTTTATTGGGGGACATGATTCAATCCCCAACAGGCACCTCTATGCACGTCTGCACATTTCTGGAACTCTATATCTTCTGGTCCTCTGACAGGTGTCACCCCCGCCCCATCATCTGAAAGAGCTGCCAGCTCCTAAGCATGCCACCTCCGCTCCTTTGGGGAGCCCACCCTGTGGCTGCCAGTTCCCAAACCACATCATCTGCACTGCAGTGTCAAAAAGTGCACACCTCACTCCTGCCCCTGTCCTCGAACACCTCAGTTCCAAATTCAAGTCCCACACTGCTGGACTCTAAATGATACCTGCAAGAGAGGTTTGCAAGAGGGTCAAGTTTTTAGCCTTTCAGTCTCTGAGCTCTGGGAGGTACATCAGAAGGAGATTAGTGTGGACATCCAGCAGGCTAGTATATAGTCATTGCCACATAAAGTTTTTATATTTCAAACCATCAGAGAAGTACACAGCAAAATTCATTTAGCATCCATAAGCTAACTGCCCAGATTTAACAAATGTTAAACTTTGCCATATTTGCTTTGAATCACTTTTAAAGGTATAAAATTTTACAGATATGTTTGAAAACCAATTTGTACTCCTTATAGATTTCATTTCCTTTCCCAGAGGTAATCACTATTTTCAATCTTCATTTATTTTAGTGCTATGTGCTGGGAAGATATATCAAGAATATAACATGTACAAGCGTGACTGCCATATCCCAACTCCAAATTGTCCATTATTTCTTATTAAAAAATTTTCTGTGTTGAGTTACAGGGATTGGCCTGACCTGTGTGTAACCCTGGTAAAGACACCTTCTTTTGATCTTAGGGTGTGTACCCCCTGCTCTCCTCTAGGAAGAGGAGATCTGGGGAAAATGACTTTTCCTCCTTCCAGCTATGCCACTGCTCTCAGGGAGATGTGCTTCATTGCACGCAGACAGCAAGGATTTTGCTGTCTCTGCCCATCACTGGCCAAGAAGAATGGAGAATGTGCCTGCTCAGAGTCCCAAGTGACCCGTCACTGGCCATAATCCTGCAGGGCCTGTGAGGATTTGGCAGCTCTCTGCCACAAGGGTTTGATTGCCAGTGGAGGTGGAATGTGCTAGGACAGCATCTCGGGGGACCCTTTCACTCTGAGCTAACAGGGTCTGTCCCATGGCTCCTACCACCCATGAGGGTCAACTTCCTCCTGAGTCTGCCTGCCCATTATTTTTTCCATTAACATCATTTTGATTCTATTTCTTGCAAACCTATGTCCTGACTTTATTATGCACAGAGAACATTCACACTCTCCCTGCTACAGTTTCTTCCTGTGGTCAGTTGGGGTAGGTTGGATTGAGTACACCAACAAATCCTAAGCCACAGCCCTTGCAAACAAAATCTTTCAAAGATATCATTTTTAGTTAAGGGGCAGCCCAGTTGCATCCAGATC
>PVKY010015247.1:0-10258 GCA_004027775.1 Bradypus variegatus | reverse complement strand
ATTCAAGTAGTGCTTAGAATAAGTCTGTTGACATAGATTCAGATATAATTAAGCAAATAAATAAATAATTTTAATGATAATAAGTTGAATTGGCTGTTTTTAGCTCTATTTAAATATAGACCTTCATATATAATATTTGTAATAGATTGCCAATATTACATACTATTACATACTACTACCAAGTATAAGATTTCTTCAATTTTATACTGATTTTTTCAACTTATACATTAGTTTCCAAAAATCACTGCCTATGTTAATTAAAAAATATGTATATCCTCCTTTTAACCATAGCACACTTTGGATGAACAGTCTGCAGAATCCCTTCCTTAAAACGACAAAGACAGTCACTGTGGTCTATGTCTCTCTGGGCTGAAATGATATTAGATTTGGTGAGGAGAAGCGAATATCACAAGTAATTTCAGTGCTGGACAGGGAACTATTTCATCGCATGGGAAGGGTGGATTTAGAATTACTCCCTGCCCTTAAATGCTATATTTTATCTCAGGATGCAACATTGACATACTCTCTTGGTTTCATCAGATCTTCTACCAGCTTCCTTGCTTTCTCTTTGCATTTCATTCACACACACACACACACACACACACACACACACACACACACACACACCATTGAATAGAAATAACAAAGGTATTTGGATTTTTCCTTTTCTTTTACTCCAGCAAATCTTTCTTTTCTCCAGTATCACACCTCTATATTTAATGATATGTGATTTGAATTTTTAGGTATCATATTATTAAAAGGGACCATGCCGTACTCGTTTTTATATCTAAAGCACCAGCACACAGTGTCCACACTGACTAGACAGGCCATGCTTAGTGAATTATTAATTAGTAAAATATTTGATAAGGAAGGTTCTATCATGATCTCATCCCTTATCCAATTGAAACTCACAGTATAAAAGGCTTCTCATCAATTCATACCATTGCAAATTATTTTTTTATTTTGACGTAAGGTCTTGCAGTCATTTACCAATATCTCTGACCATCCGCATAGAAGACTAAACCCATTTTGGAGGATAAAAATGTGTCCAAATATTAGTTTAGAAGGAGGTATTGCATTTTATTGAAAACTAATCACATGGGCTTTTCCCTATTCTAATCATCTATCAGAAAACATTGAAGATGTACAATATAATTTTTTGGTATAGAAGCACATTCATATTTTCACATTTTAACTAGTTACAATTAAGGTTTTGCTGTATATAAACACAATCTTATAAACATTTTATAAAATTTCATTGCTTAGGACAAAGTGGACCATTTGGAAAAATTGTTTTATTACTTTTTAAAATAAATTCTTAATTTTTAAGAATTTAAATTCATACTTGCTTAATTTAAGAAATTACAGGCAAAAGTTCCAAATTGACTTTGATTTTCCTAAAATAAATGCAAGCAGTTCTCATTCAATCAACCAATCAATATATATTTATTGACCAGCTCTATTTACCAAGACTATTAAGTGCTGACTATTCTAATTTATTTGACCTTGAATCATTGCTTGTTTCAAACAGCAGATACATAGTAACAGCACATCCTTGTGTCATTTTACTTACAATTATCTTTTAGTTTTTCTGTTTGACCAGTAATTTACTTTTCCCTTTGCATTCATATTTTTTCCAACATTTGTCTTAATACTTAATACAATATTCTTCATAATACTTAATTTGTGTTTTAGTTATATATGTATACACACTCACATATATATATATATATGGTCATTGATGTTTTTCTTAATTTTTAAGAAAATTATGTATTCTTGCCCTAAAACAGTGCTAAGAGCAGAGGTTACACAGTCAAACCTTTTTCATTTATTTCTCCATCACACAATAATTTTGGCCAACCTAGCCTGGGAGAGAAGGAGGTAAATTCATCATGTTTCTGGACTTCTCTTATTCTGGGAAGTTTTAATATTTTCACATTTGCCCCATTCATTCTTGATGTGAAGATACTTTTTTCCATTATATTTCAGAGAGGAGTTCTACTTTGTTCAATACCACACTCTGCATCCTGCAGATTCTAATAATTACTCTTATATTCCTAATTGTGAACTCGTTTTTGTTTTGAATTTCTTCCACTGAAGAGAATTCCGTATTAGCCTTTTTTTCTTCCTGATTAGTATTCACTTAGATGACCATTAAGCAGATTAATCAAGCAATGAAGCTGAATAATCATCTGCATAGCTGGATCAAAATAAGTGATCATGACCACACATCACGTAGGGTTCATAGTTGGGTTCTCAGGGCCCGTCTGGTCCACTTGACCTCGTGCGCCATAGACGTTGTGCCTGAGCCCAGAGAGAGAAGACTTGCCTAATCTCATGTGCCCAAATCCAGTTCTCCAATACTCTTTCAATTTCATATCACTAACTTAAGCTTTTTAAAAACCATTTTAAATCTTTTTCCTTAAGAGTTGTTTCTTTTTATTTTTCCCCCAATAATATCTAGCTAAGGTGGATTTTGTCATCTATTTCAGGATTTCTGCCATTCTCTCTTTCTGGTTCAACAGGATAGCTTAAATTCTTTTGATCATCAATCAGCAAAAACTACCTTCCAATATTTTTGTCTTGTTTTATCCCTGTCATACAGAAGTAGAGCAAGGTAAGTTAAGGGGAAACTAACCACAGGGCTATTCTCTAGGGACTCATGTAAAAGTCTGTCTTTCTAGGTAAACATATCTCTGCTTTCCCTCAACAAAATAGTTGAAAGCATAAATTAGATGGTTTAGAGGCATTTGCAATCCCCACATGGCCTTACACATTGTGTTTAATACGTTGCTGCTGAATTATAATTTTAGCTGTTCATTAAGCCAAGTAATCATTGCATTGAGACCTGCACAGTTTAAGAAAGGCACAACCTTGAAAATAGCAAGAACAAACTCATAATGTTTCACTCTTATGGGTGAAACATAAGAGTGAATATACTTCACTCTTTGAAGTAGCTTTTTTTGTTCTGTGCATATAAGGATACCAGGAAAATACTTTTACCTAATCTTTTCCTAACTCTCTACTCCTGTGCTCTCTACACACATCTTTCATCTCATATAAGCAGCTCTCTGGCCTCATTCTTTACACATTTAGTTACATTTCAGAGTAAATTTTGCTGCCTTTCTTATGCTTATTCCAATGGTACCTGCACTGTGTGTTTAACAAATTAACCTAAGAATGATGAAGCTTTCCACAAAGGACGGTATATTCCCATCGAACATACCTTGAGATTTGGTGCAGAAATTTCTTTTATGACTCTAATTGTTACTGACCCACACCCTAAAGGATCATTTATCCATAAGCTTCGTACTTGCACAGAAGCAGTCAATAGTTAAACATTTTAAGAAATTCAAAAGACCTAACAAAATTAATGGACTGGAGAGTTTAGAAACATGCTGTGAATCAATGTTTTAGAAATAATTTACTATATAAAAATTAAATGAGTTTAACTACAAAATTAAAAGGTGGTATTTTCACTTAATGATATACAGCCAGATGCCTTGAAAAGATGCATCTTATATCAAAGTTTGGTGTGCATTTTTAGGTATCTCTTTGATCCTTTATGCATCAACCATGGATATTAACAAAATTCAATTTCCTTAGTCATTAAAAGCATTTTAAATGGTTTTGGATGGAAGGTTAGGAACAGAGGACAGTTCACAGGGTTGATTTGCTAAGATAAAGTGTTTCTAAAGACTAGAAAACACCACAATGGGCTGGCAATGCCCAGCAGCTCATCAATCAAGCAAAATCAATCAGAAGTTGATCTGACTATGTTTCCCCCATTAGGTACAAAATTTTTTAAATTTTAGAATAGTGTTATAATGATATTGTTGTTCCACTCCCTTATTTTACACGTGAAAAGGCACAGGCCACAAAAGGTGTACGGCCACAGCAGCTAAGAAGTAGGGTACAGTTATTCTGACGCTGCTCTGTATTTCCTCCCTGCTCTGGAATAATGAATGGTCACAATTCCAAAGAGTTCATAGAACGCAGAAGGCCACCCATGGGGAAAAAAAAAAGGGACTAAGTTATGTTGGTTAACTCATTCAAAGAGCACTCACCAATTACCTACCAGGCATGTGTCAGTTAAACACAGCTTCAGGGAATCACTAACCTGTTTCTTCACAAGTCCAGCTCAGGAGAACAGGCTGTTCTGGTGGTGTATGAGGCCCTTCCCTGCAGGAGGAGAGACGCTCTCTGAGTGAACATGAAAATTAAAAATAAAAGTCTTAAGACAGAAAAATAAATCAGGCTTTGTTTAAAAGAAACCAGAAATTGGGCAAACAAATACTATGTTACTATTTCGTCACTCCATCAAAGCTCACTACTTCTGGATTGTGTTATTCCAAAGCCACTAGTAGGTCTTATTCCAAAGCCTCTGCTGAAAATGCAAGAAGACTGATAACACTACAGTTTGAAAAAATATATAGATTTTAAGGTAACAACTAGGTAGTTAAACCACTTAATACTATAAAAACAAAAAAAAGTCACATTTTTCTCTGTTAATTCATAGAAACTGCCTGAATGCAAAATAAGCAATCAAGGTTTCACTTAATCTTATTTGCCCCAGTTTGGTCAAATTGTTGCTAACATAATGTTTGGAACTAATTTTAAAATCTCAGTGAATAATTAAAAGAATCTTTTTAATGATTAAAAGAAACTATGTCCTAGTGTTGTTGGTCTTTGTAAAGCTCCTAAGAAACTCCAATTTCAGCCTATTTGATTTCGAAATTCGTGGCCTAAGAGACCTGCTAGATCTCCAACAACATAAATGGGCGCTTTCCTCATTTTTAGGAAGGCCTTGCCGTCTGTACGAAACCTGTCACCAAACTCACCTGCCCACATACCTCATATGTAGAACACGCGGTTTACTGAACTATTATAATTAATATTTGCAAAGAAAGAAACGACAATTCTTGTCTGTAAAGCAGAGGAAAGACTTTGGAGTCATTGTGATAACCTATTAATCTATTGATCTGTTCTTCTGGACTGTGTTTCTAGAAAATCTGGGAAAGGAATCCGAGAGACAGCGCAGAGGAGAAGGTGAGTTAGGAGACGGACAGTAACGATAATTGTTTCCTGGACAGGGCATGGGGTGGCACTTGAGCAACGGGACAGACCCGGGGCTGGGAAGGGAAGCGACAGGTCAGCCCCGGTAAGGTCGGAAAGTAAGAGAAAAGAAAAAGAGGGGAAGAGAGACTGACAAAGGCAGAGGAGGCCGGGCGGGCGGGCGGCGAGGAAGATGAGAGAGGGGCGGAGCTGCGAGGTGGAGGGGTCGGCGCGCGCGGAGGAGGCGCAGCAGCCCAGCCTGGCGCGACCCGCGAGGGCGAGCGCCCCGCTCCGAGCTGCCGCAGCTCCCCGGCCCCGCGCTCCGCTCCCTCCGACCTAACCGCGCACGGCGGGGCGGGGTCCCCGAGAGTTTGCCTAGGAGCGCCGGCAAGTTTCCTGCGCAGCCCCGCTCCTGGGAAAGCAGTACCTGGAGGCGCCCCGGCTCCCCTCCGCGCGCCGCGCGCCAGGTAACCGCGCTTGGGTTGGCGCGAGGGGGGGATGCTGGAGAAGCCAAGATTACGGGGCGCCGCGTGGCACCCACGGGAGACGCGGGGTGTGGGTGGGTGGGGAAGTGCGTGCCCACCTTTCCAGGTACTCAACCTCTGTTGGATGTGAGAGGCATCATTCTTTTCCTTTCTACCCCTCCTCTCCACGCACCCCTCCCCCATATTTCACCCGCTGCCCTTCGCTTTATCGGACGTGGGCTTGGAGCTGGGGGCGAGAGAAGGAGGGGCTGCGAAAGCCTGAAGGAGTGGAAGAAGAGGACGGGTGCCAGAACTTGTTAGCTCCCTGGGCTGGATTCCCACGCGGAGCACGCTGGGCTCCGGGATTCCGGGTGCCAGCTCCACTCGGGGCATCCGGAGGTTAGGGAGAGGACACCAGGCGGAGCAGTCTTGAGTTTCGGTGTCGGTTTATCCTGTCCTCCGGCAGGTGTAGCAGAGAGATGAGCATCTCTGCTTCGGTGCCGACTTTGCATCAGTCCCAAACTCCAAGAGCTGCTAAGGCTCTTGCCGAGGCTGCGGGGGCTGTGGAAGGGAAGTTAGGGCTGACAAACCAGGCATGGTCCTGGCCCTGAGCCGAGGGATGGGGAGGGTGACAGGGGGAAGGGGACGGGGCCAGGTTGGGGAGAGAAGGAGCTGTGTGGTTGCTTTGTTGCTGCCACTTTCCAGCGGCTCCCCGCGCCCTCTTCTGCCCCTCTTCTGCGCATCCTGCCTATCAGCTTGCCTCTGTTAGAAGGCTGGAAGGTGTCCGGTTTGATGCCTGTCCGGAGTTCCTTGCGACTAAGTTCACAGGACCTAAGTCTGCAGCTGCTCCTCCCCCCTTCCCTCCCTGCGGCCCCCCCCAACTCCCTCCCACCAGCAAACTGTTCCTGAAGAGTTCCCATGGCTTTGAAAGGATTGGCAAGTAAATAATGAGTGTGTGCTTTCGTGACAACCTCCCCCCCCATTATGTTATCAGATCCAAATCAAAACGCTGCGTATGTTTAACAGAGTGCCCCTTTAGCAGATTTTATAGTTAAGATTATTTACCAATGTTTATTTTTTTCACTTATTTTTTATTTTCACTTTAACCCCAAACATTGTATCAATCTATCACTACAAAAATTTTTCTATACTATGGCACTGGGTTTAAAGGAAATGGGATTCTTTTAGATTCACACATACACAACAAAATATGTTGTGATCATATGTAATATCTGTCTGTCTTACAGTTTCAATGGCCGGGTACCTGCCAATTCAGGCACATAATCACAACACAATATGCCTGTGAGCAAAATGGAGGAAAAGGAGACTGTTAATGTATTGCATGGACAAGAGTGCCCTGAAACGCCAGTTTTTACTATTGCTCAAAGGATTTTTAAGGGCTTCAGTCAAAGTGAATAAAATATACAGAACAAAATTGCAATTGTATCTGATGTGTTCAACAAGAATATAGTACTCGGGCACTCATAGTTGACTAGTTATTTAGGAAAAATTAAAATCCTCTCACTTCATAGAAAACATTTTGATTGAATATAGTCAGTAAGAAATAGCACACGTTCTGATGCCTTGAGAAAATGAGAAGAATATTCTTCTTGCCTCGTTTGGTTTTTATCTCCTTCATTACAGTCACATCCTTCAGAAAATGAGCACCTTGCAGATAGATGTTGGTATGTAATGGCTAAACACCGTATTTTTTAATACAGAGGCTTGGTGACGGTCCAAAAACATAAATGTTTTAAATCATTACCAACCGTCTGTTCTCTCCTGCTCACTTAAAGCAGTGTTTTAGTTTCATGGGTTTCAAAATATATGTACCCATTCATACATTTCCATGAACATTCTCAAAGCTGTTATGGTATCTGATGTTGACCCAGGTTCAGCAGCTGTTGTGTTTGGCTTATAACACTATTACACTAGGATCTTCTTTAAAAAAAATCAATAAAAGAAGAAATCAAAAAAAGTTTTAAAGCTTTTGGCCAAGGCTGGTATGGATTATCAGCCAGTAAGAGAACTGGAGTGAAATCAGATTTCTTCTCCAGCACCCCCCCCCCCCCACACACACACCTTTTTGTTACCAGAGAGAAGCTGAGAATCAGGGCAGCTGTGGGTCCTTCTGGTGACTTGCTTTCCCTCTCCTCCTGCTCACAAGGGTAGCATTTGGTGCTCGGAAGCAGTGTATTGAGCAGCCCTATGACTTCAAAAAGTTACTCTGGTTTCCAGAAGAATGCCACATCTTCCCAGGAAGAACCTATTCAATGGGAGACTCTTACTTAATATTCCAAACCTCATCTTAGATATTTCTAAGAAATATACTTTGTTTCCCACATAAATATAGGATATGAATAAAATGCCCATCTATGTAGTATTCTTTATATTTGCATTTGAGAATTTGGAGTTCGTATGTAATGAGCATAGATTCATACCCTTCGTTTTGTTTATGTCATCATTAAAGCAAGATTTGGGATTTTGAGTTCCCTCCGCATTTCCTAGGCCCAAAAATTGATTTCCCATCTAACAGAATTTGCTATAACTTGAACTCAAAATTAAATAGCATAATATATATGTTGTTCCTTCAGAGCAGCCAGAATGGTAAGGGAATCTTTTTTTTTTCAAATCTTGGTGCAATGTCCCAAGAACTTTCATATTTTGGGGGGAAAAAGATATTGGCAATCTTGCTTAGACTTTGCAAATAAGTGATACATAGTCAGAGAATATGAAGAACTGAGGAAAGGTGGGGCTTACGACTGGCTACTCCACTCCAATGCTAGCTTCTTGCCTTGAAAGCCTTAAGATTTTCCTAACCTACTGCCTGGATATCATTGAAAACAATGAACCCAAGCTACAGAGAAGGTTGAAAGTAAAGTTGCTTTGGAAAATGGTCTAATTTTGACTTTTGGCTATTACGTAAGAATGTGTTGCATCTTATTTTTCTGCATACTAAATATGAATTATTGAGGGAAAACAGTTTCACCATGTATAGGAAGCACTCTGAATTATTCATGTTAATGTGAGGAATACAGGCAAAGATAATCCAAAATCACGGTTATTTAAAAAGTTATTTGTGTTTGTCTTTGGAATGTATTCTATGTTTGGTTTGAAAACGATTTTCATTGTTATTGTGCCCAAGTTGCTTTTCCAATTATTTTCTTTTGTGTAGGTTAATTTTTTGTTTAGGTTAATTTTTAAATACCTCAAACACCACCACTCATTTATAGGGAGGGGCACAAATGGGCACCCTGCCCAGAAATGAGCTGGGTGACAAAAAATAAGCAAACCTGGTGTGAAAACTTTGCAGTAAATTTTATAGAATTCACAGGAAGATAATCAAGACTTGCTCTGTTTAACAAATACGTGTTAAGAATTAGACATATTCTTGGAAAAAAAAATAAAAGTACTTAAATCAAAATTTGAGCAATTCAACCTATTTTACATACAACGAGGTGAATACTATGTTCAATGAAAAAGATAATGCACACTCCTGAAAAAACAAAAAGGAATATACTAATTTATAAGTCTAATAAGACAATTTTTAAGTGTGACATTTTCCTAACACGTACCCTTGTATGTGTATTATGGTGACATTCCCAAGTCTTATATATGTGCAGGTCTTTCCAAAAGGAGACACAGCCATAGGCCTTCTGAAGGAGGGCTTTGGTCCATTTGATCTCTTCATCTTTGCTCCAAATCAAAACCCATTTCACATCAAATATCTATCGTTACCTTGGACCTGGTTAGATAAAATAGTTGAGGTTGGCAAGACTGCCAATTTAACAGATTTCTATTTTGTGTTTCAAAAGCTCTGGGGAAAAATAGATTGAACAAACAGTTGATTCACACCATAGTACTCGCTATTCAACACCTTCTTGATTGTCAGTGTTTAGTTGTATTTAGATTTTATTGAATTACTATTTCTTTGGACTATTAGAAAAAAATTAGAAAATCTCAGTGGAGAAGAGTTGTCAAAATGTATCATTAGAAAAGCAGGTAAGATCATGTATATTTCAAGAATTTACAGCAAAAACTAAAACAGGAACTTCCAGAGGTGAAGACCATGGTAACGGAGTAGTAGTTGCCCCTTTTGAATAAGGACCATACTCCTGTAATGAAAGGGTTCTCGAGTTGAAGTATTGGGCCCCCCCTTTTTTGTTTTTTGAGAAAACATTTTCTCTTTGTATAGGGCATGGTATTTTTGTAAAGACTTGACTAAACTGAGTATTTTAAAAGAAATATTATGGTGGGAAATATAATTGAGACCCACAGGATATATTTTATATACATTTATTAAAGAAATCAGTTTCTTCCAACAGTGTCTAACTCTTAGAATCAAAATCATACAGTTTTTAGAGAGCTGGAAAGGACATTAAAAGTAATTTATTCCAGTGCTCACATTTTACAGTTAAGGAAATTGGGGCTCACAGGGCTCGTAGTGAATTGTTAAAGGTCACGCTGGTAGGTAGTGGCAGAGCGGAAACTAGCAATCAGGTGGCTCTCCGGACTCCTCACCCAGCTGCCTTTTAGTAGGTTGGCTACTTAGATAGGGGAGTTAACTGTTTCAGGCCACCCTTGCATCAGTTAGTAAACTACAGTCATGAAATTAAATGAAATAGTACAAAGGAAAACGAGGCTGGTGATTTCCTGTCTTCCATCCTGCACTGAGTACTCAGCAGAGACCACACCACTTTTTTTCCACCTTCTTAAATTCAATGGTAGCCTCTTTTTTT
>PVKY010015246.1:0-10255 GCA_004027775.1 Bradypus variegatus | reverse complement strand
TGCCACTGGCATTTGTCAGATAGAGACCAGGGATCTGCTAAACCTCCTACGATGCCAGCAACAGCCCCACAACACAGACTTTCCTGGCTCAACACACCCATGGAGCCGGAGGCTAAGACGCCCCTTGTTCCTACCTGTTCTACAAATACTGGAATCTCATGGAAACCAGAGGAGGAAGGGGAGCAGGGAGTCAGTCGTGGCTTTACCTTGGAAGGAGAGAGCCGAGTTAGCCAGGTTCAGCAGTCAACTCACCACCATTAGCATCATTCTTCCAAGGCCTCACTCTCTCCTTTCATCTTCTCTCTTCTCCCTGATCGACTCCCGTGTCCCTCCCCTCCACAGCCCCACACCAGCGTCTCTAATATATGTTCTTAGATATGGATGTTTTCCTGTAAAATATATGCTGTTGTTTATCGTGCGAATGTGTTTTAATTTACATAAATTGTATTGGGCTATAAATCTCATTCTGTTGCTTAATTTTTTCACTTAACACTGTGTTTTTAACATCTACCTGTGTTGCTGGGCATAAATCTTGCTCGCCGCCTCAGACTGCTGCGGAGACGTTCAGCCCCTGGTGATAGACACCCAGGCTGCCCCCAGCACCCCACCATGCAAGCAGCCTCGTGAGTGTCCCCCGGGACCTGTGGGAGGGTTCCCCTGGGGGGTCCCAGCAGTGGGACTGTGGGGTCACAGGGTGAGTGCGTACTTCATTTCCTTAAATACTGCCTGGTTTCCTCCAGACACTGATCTGCCCATCGGCATGCTCTAGGGGCCTCTTTCCCCATGTCCTCACCAACACGTGGCATTATCCAACTTTCTAATCTTTTCCAGTCTGGCTGGTACAAAGTGGTATTAAATTGTTGTTTTCATTGGAGGAAGGAGGGTGGAATTTTAAAAAGTATTTTCTAGGACCTAGGAATAAGAACACACTTCAGACTGAGCTGTCCTGGGGATATGCACAGGAGGCCACTGAGGCCCAGAAAGCTCCAAGTGCCCCGTATCAGTTAGCCATCCATTCCTTCAGTAAGGCGGTAAGTATTTAGTGGGGGGGGGCTTCTCTTAGCCTGGACTAAGCATTCAGGACAGAGTGGAAAACAATGGACATGCCATCCCTTCCCTCATGGAGCTTTTCGAAGAGTGGGGCAAGGGCAAACTACCACAGACACTGTGATCGGTGCTACAAAGGCCTGCAGGAGGCTAAGGGGATGGAATCAGAGGGAACTTACCTAGCTAAGGAACAGACATTTAGGCTGGGACCTAAGGATTGACAGGAATTACCCAGTAGTGGGGAGTAAATTTCCAGGCCTCGTAGAGCCTTGGTCTCCCATCCTCCAGTGAGGTAACACACCTGCGTGAGGCAACACACACCACTGAGACAATACAGGGGTGTGAGGTAACACAACATGCTCGAGGTAAGGCGCATATCAGGTATGGGTGAGGTAACACCTGGCCAGCACGGGGTGTGCATGGGTAAATGTGACAGGAACATGGCAGCCAGGCTCTGCGCTAGCTGCTGAAATGTGAAGATGGGGGACTCGGGAGCTCTGTCCTCTGCGGGCAATGGACACAGAGATGGGGGTTTCCATCGCTGGAAGCCTGAGGACTGCTGGTGAGCAAAGAGGCAGAATGAGATGAGGGGGCAGTGAGAGATGGGGACAGATGGGAGGCTGAGGTTTCAAGTGGAAGCAAGATGGCACCAGAAGCCTCTTTCCCAGGGAGTCTGGGCAGCCCAAAACTGAGAACAGGTTGGGTTGGAGGCCTCTTCAGAGGCAGCCACAGGGAGCTGGAGGCAGAGCAGGAGCCTCTCTCTCTCCCAGGAGGCCCCTCCATGGAAATTTGGGTGTGGGTTATAAATGCTCAGGTTTGTTGAATAGGACTTCTTCTGGACCAGTGGTTTCCAAGTTATGTGCATCCTCCTTTCCCACTTCACCAAGGATTTCTCTGGGGGCAAGGACTGGAAATTCCTCCATCAGCCTAGGGGCTCCCTGGGTCAGGGCCTTCACCTCCTCCATCAGCCTGGGTGCTCCCTGGGTCAGGCCCTGTATCTCCTCCATCAGTCAGGGAATTACCCGAGGTCAGGGCCTCTGCCTCCCTGCCTTGGCCAGAGCTCCCTAAGGCTGGGGTTTCCCCCATCAGCCTGGGAGCTTCCTGTGGGCACTTTGTCCTCTGCCTGGCTGACTTCTTCCACTGTGCACTCAGGACATCACAGCCGTGGTGCACTGAACTTGGGGTGATGCCCTCACTGAGCAACCTTATAGGAAGGGGTCCCCAGACATACACTTGCACATGTGCCTGTAATGGACAGTATGTGTGAACATTAGCAGGTGCCCCCAGGTCTTGGGGTGCACAGAATGCTTTTTTTTTAATTTATTTATTTGTTTTATTTACCTCCCTGCTCTGAGAGAAATACAGAAGGCAGAGAGCCACCAACTTCCGAGCCTCTGAGAGATAGAGACCCCTTTCAAAGAGCCCCTTGCAGAGCAGCCTCCTTAACCCCTCAAACCCCATTTCCTCTTTCCTCCATCAGGTGACTAATGATGCTACAGAGCAGAGGTAGATCCCCTTCCCTCTGGGACTCGCACACCTCTGCCCACCCCTTCCGCTCCTGTGGAGACCCCAGCCTCCCCATGGAGCCTGCCTAGGCCTCCATCCCTCACGCTTCCCTCCTCCCACCCCCAGTTTGATGCTGCCCCATAGAAGATGCTGCCTTGCCAGCTCTGGGTGCCCATACTCTAAGCACATCCTTAGTCCAGGAGCCTGAGGCCCTTAGATTTCAAAGGCTATATAAAATGTGTTTGGCAAGTGTGTGTGTGTGTTTTAATATCAGCAAACTATATTTTCAGGGAGAGACGGCCAGAGCCACAGAGAGGTGATAAAGAAAAACCCACACAGGAAAACAACTGCAGCCATTAGAGAGGGTGCGAGGGGACTGACTTCTGAGAGAAGGAGCAAACCTTGGTGTAGCCAGTGGGCTGTTAGGGTGTGGAGGGGCTTCTGGGGGACCCTCTGTACCCCAGAATGGAAGGGAAAAGAGACAGGACAGGTGGAAGCTCTGAGCCTGCAGCAGGGACTGCACTCGGAGCCAAAATTTGCCTCCAGCCACTTCCAGCCTGGTGCCAGCACTGACAAACTGTGTGGACTTGGGCTTCAGACTCCAGATTTCTAAGCTTTAATTTCTGGGTACCTATAAAATGAGGCCAAAAAGGATGTCCACCATCGGGGCTATTGGGAGAATTTAGTGGGATGGTAGCTGGAAAGAATTGGTGAACAATGAGCCATTTTTGGAGAATGCAAGCTCAGCTTGGGTTTCTGGCAACACTGTGATTCCCAGGCAGGGATGGGAATCAGGGATGTCAGGTCCTAAATGCCTCTAGGATGGGGTCTTAGGTAAGGAGGCTTGGACCCAGGGTGTTGTATCTTTGGATGAGCCCCAGATGGCTGCTGAAGTATCTACTCCATATTGCTCCAACTAAAAACCCTCTTGGCATGCACTGGCATGGAAGAAGCTAGGCTGGGTGTCTAAGTACAGGCCAGACATTAAGGAAAGAAAGTAAAACTTATTGAGGACAGACTGTACCAGGAGACACCTTCCCACATGCCACTGATCTTTGACACCCCCCTAAGAGGTAGGAACTGTGGTCCCCATCTTTGCAGATGACGTGACTGACTCTCAGGAAGTGGTCCCCAGGATGCTAGGGATCTCCATCCATCTCTCCTCCCCCATCTTTCCTGCAAGGTCCCCCATCTCTGTCTTCTCAAGCCCTGCTTCTTCAAGCTTATCTCAGCCTTACATTATCCAAACCTCCAAAGGCAGCTGGGGGCTTTGGGTTGAGCAATGAGGGAAGGCTGAAAGAGCCAGACAAAAACCAGGTGGGAAGGGATATGCTCCCCCCATCGCCCGCAGTGCCTGGCATTAAGGCAATGCCCACCAACACCCACTGCTCCCAGGCCTGGGAGAGCTATGGCCCGATTCCCCGACGCAGAGGCGTATCTCTGATAAGGCTCTTTATGAGCTCCGCCATGACTAGGGAAGAAGGTAATTGCATTTTTAGTGCAATGCAGCTAAAGAAAAAGATTTTCTTGGTTTCCATCTGTTTAGGCACAGGATTTGATTCCAAGCCGGACATCGCTATGTGCATAATGCAGCAGCGGCTCCAGAGCTAACTAATACGTGACTTTATCTGGAGAGGCAGCCAATGTAAAATGTAAACCAAAACATAGATCAAAATTACTTGCCCCTGGACTCCATCCCTGGTCCCTTACAGAGGTGAGACTGCCCCAGATTCACCCAGGAAGTGGTTAGGAAGCCACACAGACTGGAGCAGGGAGATGGGGGTCACTTGAGGGTCAGATGTTTTTCCCTTATCTCATAGGTAATGAAAACCTATTGATGCTTTTGAGCACTTAAGAGGCATGGGAAAAAAGTAGCATTTAGGGTCTCATTGTCTAGAATGAAGTGGGAGGGTTGCCTCTTCCATTTAGCAAATAAAAATACAGGATGCCCAGTTAAATTTTAATTTCAGATAAAAAGCAAACAATTTTCTAGTATATGTCCCACATATTACATGGTCAAATATTGCAAGAGAGATACTTATATTAAAAGTATTGGTTTTTAATCTGAAATTTAAATTTAATTGGGCTCCTTATATTTTATCTGGCCACCCTAATCAAAAGAAAAGGTGGAAAAGAGAAAGGGGAGAAAAAAGAAGACAGTTGACAGTTGTATTTTCTGGTCTTTTTATTCAACAGAGAATATTAAATATTATATTGCCCCTGAAGTTATAACTACTTAGAAGCAGACATGCACTGATACTCTCTCATTCTCTCATATGCACAAGTCATAGATTCTGAGATTTATTCAACACATGCATATATATTAAGTGCCCAACAAATATGTATTAATGCAACAAATATGTATTAAGGGCCCAATGCTTTGCTAGATACTGGATATGATCAAGAAATGACTTCAAGAGAATATCCAAAATTATACTTCTCTGTCTCTATTCTCCAGCTCTATATCTCTATCTCAATTGTGTGCATAATTGTGCATGTATGCAAACGTAGACATATATGCATCATGTAGAACTTTAGGGATAAATGGGATGAGGTATATTACAACAAATAGTAGCAAATAGCAAGAAGGGAAGCCCAGTTCCAAATGGATGGATATTGGTATTCTAACTCAGCAAATGAACTGATTGATACTTTTAAATCACTTGCAACTTACCACCTGCATTCACATACATGACCTCACGTAATTCTCACGGACAGCCTGTGAACTAGACAACGAGACAGAGTCTGAGAGGTTACATGACTTGCCCAAGGTCACACCACTAAGAGTTGGCAAAGCCTGGATACAGACCAGGCCGGGTAGGTGGTGGGCACTCAACAAATGCATAGTGGCTGACCAGTAGATTAAGACCATCTGACTCCAAAGGTCTTTCTGCTACTTTACCTAAGTCCAAATGGCTCTCTCTCTTTCCCCCTGAAGTCTTCCTCACCATGTTTTATCAAGATAAGCTTTAATTTTTTAAGAAGAGCCAGGGTCCTCCTTGGAGGATGCCAGCTGGCATTGCCCTGTCATGTGGGGCTGTAGCTTTGTGGGCTCCGATGCATGTCTGAAATAGAATTTGGTTGTGTGGCTGCAAACAGCAGCTGGATCAGCCATGTGAAGCCTAATGCTTCTGGGGCCCAGAGCAAGATAACCAAACCCAGAGGAGGGGATCATCCAGGCGAGGGGCTTCCCTCCTCCCAGTCATTGGCAAAGTTAGAGAGGAATGATCCATTTGGAGGATACCCCTGAACAGCCAATTAAACCACTCCTAATGGTTTCAAAGAATATATGTACAAGTTCCAAACCAATCTCAAGACTTAGTGAAGCAGAGATAACTGGGGCTTTGGCCGTGGAAGATAAACTAGCAAAATCTGAAACACTGGCAACCCTGCTTTACATTAAGGGAAGCGAAAATCAACATGAATCCAGGTCCTTCTCTCATTGCTATTTGATGTGTGGGTAACTGCAAGAAAACCTTCCACCATTTAGGAGTCAGCCTGGTGCAGACGCGATACAAAACAAATGAATAAATGAATGAATAAACAAATGAACGAATGAATACCTTGCTCTGTGCCTCAGGCCATCACAGCCAAAGGATGGAGCATAAGCTAATTAGGGACTTCATAAATGAAAGTGGATATTTGGGATTAAACAGGAAATGTGGCAGTACCCCGATTTACTCACTGATTTGTAAAATGTGATACTGAGCAACTAATTTCATAAATGCTTATTTCACTTGTGCAAACTGGGATTGGGCTACAAGGGAAAGTTTTTCGTATCAGCCACCCCCTCTGCCCCCATATGCTGCTATCCAGTCTGTGAGGGATTTTTCTTGAGTAAGACATCACCCAAGAACCGATCATTTCTGACCCAAGGGGCGGGCTACGGGAACTTGCTCTGGAACCAGCCCAGGGCAGAACCCTCAGTCGGAGCTTGTGATTCAGGCAGGTTCTGCCATGGACCCACAAGGAGCTTTCTACTGCTGCCTGCTCCTTCCTCCTTATTTACAGCTCTTGAGATGCCCCTATTTCTTTCTGCTCATTCTGTGTGTTTCTAGTTAGTTTGGCAGTGGGGGGTGGTGGTGTCCGAGTGGCCTTGGGCAGGCTGTCTGACCTTTCCGAGCACCTGCTTTCTCATCTGCAACGTGGGCACGCTAATAGTAGCCACCTCCTAGGATGAATCATGTAAAGCAGTGTTCTCTCCCTTGGCTATACATTAGCGTCACTAGGAGAGCTTCAAAAAATCCCAGTGCCCAGGTGGCACCTGAACCAATTAAAACAGGATATCTAGGGAATGGGACTCAGGCATCGGTATTTTTCTCAAGCTCCCAAAGTAATTCCAGTGTGTGGCTGAGGCTGCCCACCACAGATGCAAATTCTTAGCAGAGTGCCTGGAACAAAGTAAGGGCTCAATGAACATGAGCTATTATCATCAGTCAGCGCCTGTTTGTCAGAAGCCCTACTGTGTGCTGGACCCTGTGCTTAGCCCTAGGTCTGGGGAATTCAGTGGTAATACAGATAGGCAAGGATCCTGCCCTGTGAGAACTTACAGCCCTGACCAGATTGTATCTAACATGAACCACATCCAACCACAAATGCTAGTATTCTCTCCCCACTGAAGTGTTAACCCGAATCACGAATGTTTACACCCCATTAAGACAATTCAGTGCCCCCCCCAAGGTGACATGTCTTCTCCCAGAGCTCCTGAAGTGGCTTAGCATTTCATTGAGAGCTTTAGAAAGGCCACTGTTAACTGCCAGAGCCAACAGCCACCTTGATTGTGAGTGAACATGACCACATCTCAGAAGGTTCCAGCATGCACGTTCCTGGCCAATTAGTGACCATAGCAAAAGATGGATAATTTGAAGAGACATCACACTTCTCAGCCTGAGCATTGGGTGACTGCTAAGATTTGGGGTGGAGGATTGGGACTTTGGAGTCTAATTCATTTGAGCCTCATGCCTTCTAGCTGTGCAACCTTGGGCAAATCACTTGACATCTCTGAGCCTCATATTCTTACTGTAAGGAGGATCATATCTACAGTGCTGTGTACCTAGAGCATTAAACGATGCACAAAGACACAGCTCTGGTTCATAAAGGGACTCCACAAATACCCATCCTGCACACTCCTTTCCCAACTTCCTTTCCCTACTGCCCTGGTGAGCCCATACTGCAATTTCAAATTGCTTTATGTGGCTGGTTTGATGCCCAGGGAGATGTTAATTGAAGGAGCCTTTGATGTGTTCATTAAGGAGGGTCCAGCAGGGCTTTCCTTGCAGCACTTTGTGGGTGGCTGGTTTGAGCAGCTGCCAGACCTCCAGGGCAGTCCCTCTGCTGCTCTCAGGGGACACTCCAATTCGGTGCCCACGAATTCACACCAACCTCATCCAAGTTGGGCAGTGGTCGTGGGAGCCTGTGCTCCACTTGTCATCGGGTGGGGGTGGCGTGGGTCCCATGTGGGGATTAGGGACACTCGCTCTGGAGTCAGACCGATTTTCAAATCTTGGCTTTTCCGCATTCCTGCTGCAAAGATATGGGCAAGCCTCGGCATCTCTCTGGGCTTCCTTTTCCACATCCCGCCAAGTGGTTCCAACCCCCTGGAGAGTTTTTGGGGATGTTACACTACTCTCCAGCCACAATGACCTTCTTTCTTATCTTCAAACACACCCACCGCGCCCCACTTCCTGGGCCTTTGCACTTGGCTGTCCCTTCTGCTTGGAACTCTCTTTCCTGGCTCCTTTTCAGATTTCAAATTTCAGCTTAAAAGTCACCTCCCAGACAAGCCTTCCCTGACCACCTGGGTAAAGCCGCCTCCCCGCTCTGGTTACCTCATCCCATCAGCCGTTCAGTTTCTTCCCAGCCCTTAGGGCAAGCTGAACTTGCCTTGCTTATGGATTTTTTTATTGGCTTATTGTCTATTTCCCCAGAGAAGCTTCCTTGAAGGCAGAAACTATCTTTTTAGGTTCACCACTGTATTCACACCAAACCTGTCATGTAGTAGGCACTCAGTAAACATTTCTTGAAAGAATAAGCGAATAAATGATAATGATGACAATAGTAATAATAATAAGCATTTTTGAACTCCTAGAACAAGCCAGACATTGCTCTAGGCACTTCACAAGCACTGATCTATTTACTTCTCATCATTCTCCTGTTTAAAGAGCAGACCTGGCTAAGTATCACACCCAGGGCCACACAGCTGTTCACACGTGGCGGAGCCAGCGAGCCTGAATGAGAGAATGAATGAGCGAATAAATGGACGAGTGAGTGAAGTAGTGGATAAAGCATTTAGCACAGGCCCAGCACACAGAGGACGCTCGATATGTGGTGGCGGTGATTAGCATTTCGATATCACATTGCATTCCCTCCTTCTACCTGCAGAATCTCTTTTGCACATCCCTGAGGGTTCCAGCTCCCTGCCGTGGCCCACCCACCAGAATAATTTTGTCTATGGTGTCCATGTGTCTGTGATCAGCCTACTATAATATATATATATTTATATGTATTTTTTCCAAAGGTACAGTTCTACATTTTAAGCAATCAGAGAGCTCAATAAAACTGTATGAATTTATTGACTCACCTCTGCGGTGGGTTCTTTTCCTCTGGTCCCTCCCTGGTTTCCTGATCCTTCAGCTCCAGATTTCCTCCCCACATCCTGGCATCCAACTCCCTCACCCTCTCTCCAGAGGGCTGGCCCTTGAAATGGAGCAACGGAGCAAGGGGCAGAGGTGCAGGACGGCCTGCTGCCCACCCAATGAGACTGCATTTCTGCAACCTGGGTCCTCATGTACCCTGAGCCACAGGGGACTGTTGGGGGTTTTGAGGTCTGGTCTGTCTGTCTTCTCAGGGGCTGGTGACATTCCAGATGTTTGCCAGTTTCAGTTGATTTCAACCCCCCAAACATTTAATGATCATTTAGCACATGCATCATTATTATCATCATTATCATCAGAAACCACTATTTATTGAGAACGTTCCGCGTATGTGAAATTAGTTAAAACCAAGACATTTCACTTGCTTAGCTGATTGACTCCATGTAAGTTACTTAGTCTCTTTGTGCCTCAGTTTCTTTATCTATAAATCAGGTGCAATAACAGCACTCTCTTATAGGGTTGTTGTAAGGGATCAAGTGAGTGAACATAAAGAGGTTACCCCGACCATCCTTTGTGAAGTTACAGTCCTGAACCCTGATCCTCCTTACACTGCCCTATTTCTATTTCTTTTCCCATAGTACTATGCCTCTCCTATAAAGTATAAACTTCACTTATTTGTTATGTATGTTATTTACGATCTGCCTTTCCCTTGCTGGAACATAAGTGCCAGATGGCTAGAGAGCTTTACCTCTTTTATCCATGGGTGCATCTCTAGTGTCTGGGTCACTGCCTGGCCCATAGTAGATGCTCATTAAGCATTTATTGAAAGAATGAAAGAGTGAGTGAAAAAAATGCCACAAACAGTGCAGCAAGCCCTAAATCTGCCATTTCTATTATCATCTTATTGGAGCCTCACACTCAACACCTGTGAGGCACGTCCTGGGAGGATCTCCATCTTGCAGAGGCAGAAATTAGATTGTGCCTCTGCTCAAGCAGCTTATGACCTTGGGGAGAAAGGCAGGACCCTGCCGTCTCTGGGGAAGGATGCCATGGGTGGGGGGGAGGCCTGGGAACCAGCATTCCTGAATGCCACCTGTGCACCAGACCCA
>PVKY010015245.1:0-10256 GCA_004027775.1 Bradypus variegatus | reverse complement strand
AGGGTGTAAAAACCTGAGGAGTAAAGAGGGGTTGTTTTTCCCCTTCTTACAAATATTTCTGTTAAAGATGAAGTATTGTCTTAGAACCAGGGTACTGTGGCCCATGTTGGGATGATCTGAATTAAGATGCATGTAAAATGAGGCAGAGGGAGAGAGTTCCCAGGAAGCAAAGCAAAGAAAGCAGTAAATGCCAGAAGGGGCTATTTTTTTTCCACCCATTTAAAGGCAAGCGATTATATCCAGGTCTCCTTAACACTTATCCCTAAGACATATAATTAGTGAAAAGAAAAGAATCTTCAAATAGCCAAAGCAATACAGGTGAATAAGCTGATCCTTTTAAATCTATCTGGATGCTTTTAGAACCACCACATTTTCCAATTATACACTGGATAAGATATGAAGAAAAATTTTAAGTGATTTCTTTCAAATCAGATGTGCATCATGCAATTGGGTAGTTGAAATACACTTTATCAAATCATATAATAAAATATTCCCATTATAATCAATCTTCCTCCCATTTCATCTCATAAAATATTTTCTATTTTCTACCTCTTACTAAAAAAAAGAAAAAATGTTTCTTACCTACTCAATCCATTATTTCTAGGCAAATATAGCTTTCTTTTTTAATAAACATCTAAGAAAAAGTTTGATCATGAAGTCTAAAAAATTATTGGAGTTATTTCTGATTCACGATTCTTGTTTCCAAAAGCTGATCACTGTTCTACATAAACACACACACAAATGCACCAAGGGGTAACATGCCTTCTATCCTACTTCTCACTTAATAAACTGATAAATTTAGCTATATGTTACATGGTGTTATTGCAAATTATATAATGAGTAACACTACTATCTTATTAAAACATACAATATTAACATTAGATCTACATAATTTTAATCTTGAATGATTTTTAGTGTGTATTTTACAAGCTGTACTGAATAATTTATTTCCAAGTGGCTTTTATAATATTCTTCAAAATGAATATTAATTTATAAATTCGAATCAAAAAACAAATCGGACTTTTTTCCTGACAGAAAATTAGTCTGATTTAGTTGACCAGTTTGAAATAAGGGATGGTTTTGCAAATTACACAAACAGCAGATATTTCATATACACTGAATGAGCTGAATCTGCACTTCAATATTTTAACAAAAGGATCCTGAAAACATGAAATAATAACATAAAAGCATTTTATCAAAATTCATTGTGCTGGTAAAGGAGTACAGAGATCAATATCTAATTATCAAGGTGTTTCTGAATGAGAAGGCAACATAATCATTTTTCTAAGACTAAAACTGAGACTACAATAATTGGGTAACAAATCCTTTTACAAGTTCAGTGGTTTCCAATTCTTTGCTTTTAATAAAATTAAAAGAGAACTCTATTTGATAGTATATGATAACAGTATTTTGTAATAGATAACTTTGTGAATCCTGGCACATGATTTAGAAGTTCAAAGACTTGAGGGATATCATTGTAATACACCTTTTCTTTTCCCAATTATCTATATGAACAAAACTTCTCAACACTTATGTTTATAAAGATAAGAAACAAGTAGAGAATCGATGCTGAACCTTACCTCCTTCTACCATTAAGTAATATTCATCCAGGAATACCTGAACTAATTGGGAAAAAACACAGTCTTTCTCACTGAGATGAATTTTCCATAAAAACGGAATTCATAATATGTTGTTTAATAAACTGTACTAGTAATTACTGTAATGAAAATTCAAGTCAGAAGAAATTCTTTTAACAATTAAAGCCTATGCCCACAGGCAATAAGTTTATACTCATTTTGGATGCAGAAAAGTGTGGCAGAGTGATCAATAAAATAAAGCATATGAATATACTAATTAGGATAAAATTCCAAAGTGGAATGGAATTAGGAGCCCAAGGAGAAAGGAGAACCATATAAAATTTCTGACTATTAAAGAATTTGTTCATATATTTTTACATGGATGATGGTGGGCATCAAATATTTATGGTATTTGGGGACCACTGGATACATTTAAGAATGATGTTATGATTTCATTTTAAAATATCAATATTTACAATAAGTCAGAAATTATATCCTCTACAACCATTGAAATTGATGGTGAGAATTTAGGTATCAACTTAAAAATGAGCAAGGGAGTACATAGTTCTTCAAAATTCTTCTTACGGGCTCCATAAGACAAAGTCCCAAGATCACTAGCCTCTATAGTATGTTGGGGGTTGGGGGGAAGGGGGCAGATTAGAAATTATTTTCAATCTCCACTCCAAAACAATCTTCCTCACCAGTTCTTCTGAGTACCAGAAATTCCTACCATTAGAATCTTATTACTTTGGATTCAGACACTGGTTCCATAGAGTTTTAGTTAAATGTGTAATGGGAGAGGAGATTAACCAAACAGATTAGGATCTGCAGAGAATCTGAGACAGGACAGATGTATTTTTTCTTATGGAAAAAGGTATGGGGGCAGGGGGGGCGGAGTAGGTTAAGAAACAAACTGTTACATCTTGAGTTCTATTCCCTGCTCTAACTAGCAGTTTATGCCAGGACAGCTACTTATTCTCTTTATTATCTGTGAGAAATAACTTGTCAAATTTCCACCAACAAGGAATGGGAAGAGGGTACGATATGGGTCAGACTGTTTATTTCTATACCAGGAGGTACATAAAGGATTATTCATCACAGGAATAGGTCCTCAATTGTCACTCATTGCCTACCTAACCTAAGAACCTGATGGGAACTCTGACCCCAGTCCGCCTCCAGAAATGCCGAAAAAGAAAAAGATAGGAAAGAGAAGTTGTCTAAAATTGAAAGAGGGCTGAGGAAGTTCTTCAGACAGGGGAGGAGGGTGTCTCCAAGGGCATCTATAGCTACCCATAGACCCCAAACCCATACTGTGTAAATGTTTCTAGTGTATTGGAATATTTCATTTTAAAATTCTCTTTAAGTTAAAATTTTGGGGGGCAGGGGAAGAGTAAGAAACGAGTTAAAAATTCGAAAGTCTAAAAGGGTATAGAAGGAGAAGTTACTCTCCTACCTCATTCCCACAGGCACCCAGTTCTTTCCTAAGAGGGAAGGGGTTCCTTATCTAACGCCCCTTCTTTTTTATATTTCATTTTTTACCAAAGGCTCACTCCCTTTTAATTTTCCCTCAGGTTTTTGAAAACTCGCCAATCGCCGCCCCTCACAGCTCTATAGGGAGGGAAAGTAGTGAAACGGCTTGGCTTTGTTTACTCCTGAGCGGGTCTTACAAGGGAGGGTAACTAGTTTTAAGGCTGGGTGTGGGGCTGACGGGGGGAATGAGAGTAAGAGAACCCACCCAAGAGGATAGTCATGGCGCCTAAGGAGACAAGTCCCTCACTGACCCTCAATTTCATCCTTTTCAGTAAGAAGCTATCAATACCTGCAATTGCTTCCTTCAGGGGTTGGTTGAAGATCAGAAGGCAATGCCTGCGGACTGCGCACAGTAAAGCGCTTCGGGACTGTAAGGTGCAGTTCGTGGGTGAGGGCGCGCCAGGGCCGCCAGGAGGAAGGCTGAGGGCTCTGAGCCCTGAGCGCAGGGTCTACAGCCTCTGTGCCGGCAGTGGGACCTCCGTGAACAGCTTCCCTCACAACCTGCCCCACCTGTCCTACCCCGCTCCTGACGCGCACCTTCTCATCCGCAGGCCGCCGACGTGACGGCGCGGAGACCTCAGGGCCTCGACTCTTCCCCCAACCCTCCTCAGGCCTCACGGGGACAGAGACCCTCGGCCGGCCAGGTAGCGGCTCCTAATAGCTAAAGCGACCACTAGGCTCGGGAGCCGCACCCTGTCCTTGACCGCGGCGTCTTGACGTCATCACGCCCTCCCCAGGCGCTCGGCCCCGCGGGCCGTGCGTCACCCCGGCCTCAGGGCGGGGCGGGACTGTGAGAGGCTCGGCTTACAGCCCCGGTGGCCGGGCTCCATGGGCCCCGGAATCAGGATAAGTAGATAGGCCGCCGCGACGAAGGGGGGTACGGGGCGGAGCGTGCCCTTGATTTTCTATACGGGTTCCGGGGTCCGGTAGCGGCACACTGAGAGGCGAGGAAAGGGCGGCGGCCCTGGAACCTGGATATCGCGCGAGGCAAGCTGTGCGCGGGCGGGCGGGCTATGGCGCAGGCGGGTTGCGGGGCTGGCGCTGGTGGCGGGGCCCGGTGCATGGCGGTCTGTCGGCGGAATCGGCCTCGGGGGCTGTCAGGTTGGTGGCTGCGGGAAGAGTGGGTCCACCGTGTCCAGGGCGGGGAGCTGGGCGGGCGCAGGGCCCCGGGAAGGTCCTGAGCCCGACGTGCCCACCCTCCTCCGGCCCTAGCCCGGCGACCAGGCGGGCTGGAGGGCGGCCTGGCCCCTCCCCCACTCAAGGTCCAGGCCCCCGTCTCTGCCCCTCCATTCCGCCCTGCAACTCCTCCCCCGTGACTCCCAAACCCCACCCCATAACGACGCCCGCCTCCACTCTGTGACCCCCATATCCCAGCCACTTATCCTGAAACCTCATCAAGTCATCCTCAATTCTTTTTAATTGACTCTGCTAAACCCAGGAAAGCCCCCCACCACTGCCCATGGACCCACCAACCCAGTGACTTCCTCATTTACAGTCCAGTGACTCACACGACCCTGAGATTGCTACACTCTTTCTTGGTGCCCCCCCAAACCTTCCCAGTAGCCCCACTGGCTCCGTAATCCCTTCCACTTTACCTCTGTGTTCCCCACAAACTCGGGGACTCCCCTCAAACTTCTAGCAACTCCTAAGCCCTATTCCAATAGTTTACCACCCAGTCATTGTCTACATAACCCTCAGTATCTGATTGGTAATCTTTTCTTTGCTCTATAACCCCATGATCCTCATTACATCTTCCCCCTTCATACCCAGATCATTCACACTGGCATGTCTCTCTGCACCCCCACTTCTCCAGTGTCAATCAGCACATGACTTACAAGTGCCCAAGGACCATGCTGGGGTTGAGGATATAGAGATGAATGTGGTAATAATCAGATGCATCAAAGAATTCTGGATTCAATGTGTGGTCCCAGGTTCAAGTTCTAGCTCTGCCACTGTTGTGCTTTGGGAATTTTAGACAAGTCCCTCCGCACACTGGGCCTCAGTTTCCCATCCATGTAGTGATGAGATTGGGTTAGATGATCTCAGAGTTTTTCTTCCAGCTGTGAAATTCTGCATTTCTCAGACAAGATAATTCTTGTTTGCAATCAGTTTTGCACCCCATCATAGGAGCTTACTCTTGTAACCTCACCCCAGAGTCCACTTACTTCGTGAACCATGTTCCCTCACCCCCATGATTCCCTTTACTCTTAATAGCCCACACCCATTCCCTTGATCGGACCTCATCAGTTAACATTTCTGCAAAGCAGTGTAGTGCAGTGCTTCGGCTCAATGCTTCAGGGTATTGATATCATCAGAGACCTGTGTTCCAGTTTGAGTGGCCCTTCAGCTGTGGGACTTCAGGCATATTAGTTAGCCTGTCTGGACCCAGTCTCCCCATCTGCTAAGGGAGGATAATGCAAGTAAAGCCCTTGGCACCATGCTTGGCACATGGAGAGCCTCTAAGTGTAAGCTTTGTTATTACTGAGTAGCTCATGGGGCTTACTTTGTCATGGTGCTAAGGATTCAACAGACAGTGAACATGTGGCCCATACCTTGCCTTATCTTTCTACCTATGACCTTTTGAGATTACCACCCTTTTCTTATCTCTACTGTGGCCACTTCACTCCTCTGGTTCTTTATCCTGATATCTCCTTAATGATTGCCACTTACTGAGCTCCAGTATATTGTGTGCCAAGTTTTGTATATATAAATTATGTTTATCCTCTCAACAACCCCAAGAGATAATTATTATTGTATCCACCACCATTTCCCCTTCCTGCTGTTTGCTTCACTACATGAATCTGAAACTCACACAGCTTCTGAATAGCAGCCCTGAGATTTGAACCCACAGCCTTCAAAACCCATGCTCTTCACTCCCTCACTGCATTACCTTTCTTGTCCCAAATCTACCTGATTTTCACATCACCCTCAGCCTCTTGTTCCCTACTTTCTGGTACTTCCTAAGCCCGTGATCAACTCATCCCATAAGCTGCAAGGTTTTTATTACCCTTTGCCTCATGGCTTGGTGACCTCCTCATCCCAGTGTTCATGACTTTTGATTCCACATGACTTGAGAC
Source organism: Bradypus variegatus (assembly GCA_004027775.1). Classification (NCBI taxonomy): domain Eukaryota; kingdom Metazoa; phylum Chordata; class Mammalia; order Pilosa; family Bradypodidae; genus Bradypus; species Bradypus variegatus. The sequence goes on along the minus strand of PVKY010015245.1, from coordinate 4,072 downwards.
CCCTGTACCTCTAATACATCTCTTCCTCTTTGTCCAGATATCATCTTGCCCCATACATTTCTTGGAGCTTCACAGCCCTTACCCTGTGATTTCACTTACTCTAGGGTATCTTGCACCTCACTGACACTTGTCCCCAAATCCTCTCATCCTGTTAAATCCCTTACCCCCAGGAATCTATATGCTCTAAAACCCTCTAAGTTAGTATTATTTCATCCTGTGATCTCTTCTTATTTTGTCTATTCTTAGTGCTCTAGCTCTACCTTCTTTGCCATCCTCAGCCACATCCTCTTACCTGAAATTTTCATCTAATTAGCTCTTCATCCAGTGATCTCCTGGTATGCCCAACTTCAGTGAAATGAGTCCCTTTCTTCCCCATGTGAACCTATTCTTTGTAATATATCTGTCCTCCCATTCTAGGATCCCTCCTCTTCACAGCCCTTTCCCAATTTCCTGTGAGATCCTTCCTCTCAGATTCCCAGATATCATAGCATGTTCCCTCATTTTCATCAATTCTTTTCAAGCCAGAATTGTCTTTTACCCTTTTGCTTTCCCTGTCTATCCCAGGGTGCCTTATCTCTGCTGAAACCAATCCTCTTACTTGTCTCCCCAGTCATTCTCACCTCACTAATCTTGATAACAGATTGATTCCAATGTAACTCTCCCTCCTACCCCAACTCTGCCCCTTTCTTCCCTGTCTCTCCTGTGCATCTACCAGTTAAATGAACCTGCTGGTTTTCAGCCCTCCTTTCTTCACACACAGCACTGTCCAACCAAACATCATCCTTCTTGATTTGTACAAAGAACTACACTCTTGTCTGGGAACTTCTGGTGACTTCTGATCACCAAGATCTCAGTCCTTTAGGTAGCAAGGAGACCTTGGAAATCCTTCAGTCAATCTGGCTGTGTCTCCTTGAGGTACTCTGGTGGTCCTGTCTGGTTTATTAAACTGTTTGCTGTATGTACCCACAGGGTAGAATGCTTAAGTTTCAGCCTCTGCAGACACAGAATTAGCCCCATTATTCTCCAAGTCCTGGGAAGATTTTCCAGTCCCCTCCTACTGGAAGCTTGCATGATGGGTAGCAAACAGTGACATTAAGGATCCACATCTAAAAGTCTGTTTTCTGTTGGTCACCAAATTCCCAGGTCTCTTATAATGTACTTAGTAGTTCTACATAAATAAGAACAGCAGAGGATGAAACTAGAGTTATGGAAGGGGTAAAATCCTAAAGTTTACACATTCTGTGGGTGATTTAAAAAAGGAGGCTTTGCCTTAGGCTTGTTTAATCTTTGTAAGGCACATAACATATTCTGCCATGTATCTCAGTTATCACTGTACTTTTCGCATCTCCCTCTCCCCATACTGTGACTTCCTTGAGAACAGGCTGCGTTTTAATTGTTCCACTTTTTAGAATAGGTTTACAGAGTCCCTATATATTGCATTTTAATCTTAATCCTATCCCTCATATTTAGCTGGTAGTCAGTAAATACTTTTTAAATTAAGTCTTTCAGAAATACCGCATTAGGTACAAACAAGTAAAAACAGATGAGGTGTCTGTATTCATTTTGTAGCCACAACACCTCTCTTTTCCAAAACCCTTCCCACATATTAATAGGTAAGTCCCTTGGTTTAAATAGGCTAAAATTTAAGATTTCTGTTTTTAGTTATTCCTCAGTTGTAGGTGTGGGAATGGGTATAAGTGCTTATTTTACTGTATTTCTAGTAGTACCTGAGAGATTGTCTGACATAGTTACTACATACAGTGGTAAGGCCAGGGTCTGTCTTATGTAGATCAGTTCTCAAAAAAAATGGCTAAGTGCAATGTTTATCTAGTAGGAGCTGCAGAAAGGATCAGAGAATAAAGGAAACAAAATCAGCAAAATGTTGGCAATTGTTGAAGTTGGGTAATGGGCTCATTGAGTTCATTATACTGTTTTGTTTTGTTTTTCACATTTGAAAATGTCCATAATAAAAAGTAAAAAAAAAAATTTTTTAATAAAAATATAAACAAGAGCAAATTCAGCACTATTCCTTAGAAAATACCTCAAAGCAAATGAGCTGTTTTTGCTGATTGAGTTCTGTTATCTAAGTTTAGTGCATTTAGTCCTAACCTATCTTTGGCCTTTCTGTTTATGAATACCAGGATGCTGAATACAAAAATTAGCACTCTCTGGAATTGTCCTGGCAGTAATCACCCTTCTCTGCTTCCCAGCCCAAGTGTGGTTTGGTGGTAGAGGGCTGGACTAGACATGAGAAGAAGGTGAAGCCGTGAGATGGGTGCCTGGGGAGCCAGGGCTGGAGAGAGACCGAGGCTCAGTTAGGGTCCTCCCCTTTTGGCTCAAAGCCACCAAAGTACGGTGAGATCCTAAAATAGGGAAATTTATTCATTCCACAAATGTTTGGTGAGTGTCTACTATGTGCCAGGCATTCCTAACATAGGAAATATTAGGAAAATAAAGCAGAGGAGGGAGATAGAGCCAAGAATCTTCAGGTTGTTATAATTTTAAATAGGGTGGTCAGGGAAGGGCTCACTGAAAAGGTAATATTTGAGCAAAACCTGAAGGAAGTAAAGGAGTGAACCAGTTTATTCCTGTCAGAGGGAATAGCAAGTGCAAGTGCAAAGGTCCTGAGGCAGGAGTATGCCAGGTATATTCAAGAAACATGGAGGAAGCCAGTCAGTGTGGGTGAAGGAGGGTGAGAAAGGGGAGACATAGCAGGAGATGGAGAGTGGATTGGGGCAGGTCATTTTGAAGCTTATATAAGCCATTGGCCAGAGGCAGGGGATACAATGATTAGAGATGGTGCATCTGTGCCCTTGTGGAGCAAACAGATGAGCAGCCTGGTTTAGCAGCCTGGTATAGCTTCACTGCTAAGTGCAGAAGGAACAAGGGGCTGGAGTCTGATGATCTGAGGTGACATTAGCCAGGCGGAAACACTGAATGTAGATGTCAGCCACAAGGCCAGTGGTATTCTATAGGAAAAAGTAGTCAACCTAGCTGGGCTGGGGAATGAATTAGAATGATGTGATAAGATTGGAAAGGATGGGGTAGATGGGCCTCAGTTGATTCCCCCTTTGTTCTTGCATTCAACATTTACTCCTCTGCTAGGACCTTCTCTTAAGGAGCTCATAGTTGTGTAGTAGATGATGGATTTCAAATCTGGTCTCAGGAGTTTCAATTAGATCTAATTCACAATAAGTTGCACTGATTTAAGATTCAAATTTGAGCTAAAGAGTTTAGTTAGCTCTGTGACCTAATACTTGTATTCACTTAGTATTTGTGGGCACATTGTTTGTTAGCTGCTGATGAAGCTGAAAGGCATGCTCTCCAGGAACTTAAGCATCATAATGGGTATAACTGAAAGTAGGAGTGTGTTATTTTCCCCCAAAAGATTCAAATGTTAAGGAAAACACATACCATGGAAGTGTAATTCCTTAACTGCAGCTGGAACTTCAGCGCCTCCACCATGTTTATCCCTTCTGTTATGTGAGTGTTGATGTTTATATTATAAGGAGAGTCTCTAATTAGCCAAACAAGAGTACAAAATACAGCCCCATCCTGATTGACAGGCCACCTGCAGAATTAGTTTATAGTGGATGTATAATCAGCATCTCTCAATGGAATGGGGAAATTTTGTCCTGGTGAGTAAAAAAAAAACAAATCCAAGTGTAGCTGAAGCCGTTGCCTTTAACTGGCGGCCTTACCTTGCTTCAGGTGTTATTTCCTGAAGCACTTGCAAAACCTCGAAAGCCTCTTGCTGTGGTAGCTTTCATTCATGATATAGAATAGTGAGTATCCGAGTGAGGGTCTGACAAATCCTGCACTGTCATATGTTTTGCTGGTAGATGCATGGGATCTGCTCTGGCTCCTCACTTAAAGATCAGAATCAGAAAGATCAGCAATATTGTTGGATGGGTCGTTCAAAGCCTCACAGCATGTTAGACTATCACTAGCTGGAAGTCAGAGAGCTCCTCCTAGTGGTTGGGTTGACATTTGCCCACAGCTTGACCTCTAGCAAATGGTTCGTCTCTGATAATCCCAGATATAACTTATTAACTTGGTACTATTTCTCACT
>PVKY010015244.1:0-10257 GCA_004027775.1 Bradypus variegatus | reverse complement strand
CTGATTGCATTCTCTCATTGTGGAACACACATCCCTTGTTGATAAGTAATCAGTCACAGCTGCAGCCAACTGACTGATGATTTAATAAACTGGCCTTCTGGTTTATTAACCAGCCACCAATGTCCTTGCAGTAACAGTCAGACCAGTGCTTGTTGACCAGACAACTGGGCACCATCACCTGGACAAGTTGACACATGAACCCAATCATCACAGTCCCCTTTGCTTTGCTAGATCCTTCCCCTCTTTCCAACCATCAAATGTTGGCATGACCCAGGACTCAGTCACTGATCCCACACTCTTCTCTGTCCCTATGTCTTTCATGCTTCACTTAGAAGTCATAAGCAAGTCCTGTTAGCTTTGGATCCAAAACACACCCTCAAACAGATGATTTCCCTACCTCTCCCCTGCCCCACCCTGCCTGTGTCCCATCTTCTCTCACCTGGATATGGGAGTTTCCTGGCTGGTCTTTTTTCCAGCCCTTCCAGCTACTCTCCATGCAGCAGCCAGAGGGGCTACGTTAACACAAGTGAGACCTACGACCCCTGGCATCAAAACTTCCCCCAGGTCCTGCTCACACTTAGTCAAGTTCTCACTGTGGTTTACAAGCCCTGTTGCAGCCTGCCAGCTCCCTCCCCAGGCAGCTCCCTCTTGTCCGCTCTGCTCAGCCAATGAAAGGCTCATTCCCTGCTCCTACCTTGGCTCTTATTTCTTGGGAAATCCTCTCCCCACTCCTCATGGCTTGCTTCCAGACTGTTTCTCCTCCAAATATCACCTTCCATGAACGAGCTTCCCCAACTCTATCTCTCTCTGACTCCAAACATTTCAGAATCTTTATTCCCACATAAAAGTCTATTTGATTTTTTTTATCATGTGTAATGTGTCTTCACCAAGAAGACGTGACCTCCTTGAGGGAATCTGCCCCGCCTACCTCCATGTCCCCATCACCTGACATAGACTGAGTGCCTGCATTAGTTTCTTTCTGCTGCTGCAACAAAGTATCAAAACTTGGAGGCTTAAACAGCACCTATTGGTTACCTCACAGTTCTGGGGCTCAGGAATCCACTGGGTCCCTCTGCTCCAGGAACAGCCTGCTTTTGATCCCATTCAGTCGGCAACATGCAATTCCCTTCGGCTGCAGGAGTGAAATCCCTGTTTCCTTCCAGCACTCACCCAGGAGCTGGTCTCTGCTCCCAGAAGCCACCAACATGCATCTTCATTTTCCATGTGGGACTCTCCAGCAATGGGGGGTCAAGTCCCTTTTGTGCTCTGAATTTTACTGACTCCTTCTGCCTCCTCTCTCTGCCCCCAGCCGCAAAGCATTCTCTGCATTTAAGGGCTTGGGGATTAGATTGGCCCCACGTGGGTAACACAGGCTCCTGTCCCTCTTTTAATATTGGGAAACTTATTTACATCTGTAAAGTCCCTTGCCTGTAATATCGCAGGGCCACACATTCCAAGGAGCAGGGTGTGGACATTTTTGAAGGGTTATTATGCAGCCCACCCAGCACCCAGCCCTCACCAAGCATTTAATGATGAATCAAAGAATCAATGAATTGGGTCCTTTCAGTGAAAGTCTAGACCAGTGGGCAACTGTGAAGCCAACAGAGGAGAATAAGAAGCTGGGGCATTGTCTGGGCATGCAAAGGAGCTGATTGTCCTTGCAAATCCCCTGTTTGCCTGCTGCAGAAGGAGCTAAGGAACGGCTGTTCCCGTCTTCCCCTGCAGCCCTGGTCTCTGAGTCCTCTGCTGCCATTGGGGTCAGCTGCCTTTGCCCTTGGGGTCAGCTGCCCTAGCTGCCCTTGTGGCCTTGAGGGCTGTCTGCCCTAACCCTCCAGGCTGACCCTCCTAAGTCAAGAGTACAGAGCCCAGAATCACAGGAAAAAAGGGGGACGGAGTGAACTTAGCCCAGCGCACTGTGCCCTAAAGCCCGGGAGGCCAGCAGTGGGCAGCTGCCCAAAGCCGCCCTGCTCTGTCCTCCGGCATGGGACGTCCTCACTCCCAGCTCTCCAGAGAAGCAAATGGGGCTCCAGAGAGCCTGGGGGCCTGCTACCCCTGCACAGCGTCCTCCAGCCTGTCTGAGTCTGTTTTCCTCATCTGAAAACAGGCCTGATAATAAGTCCTACACTCTGCCTTCAAAGTAGGGGTCAAAGGGGTCAGAGACCCAGACCTTGACACCTACGTGTGGGCCAGAAATCTGACACAGAGAGAAGGAAGGATGGAGGGAAGGAAGGAAGGAAGGAAGGAAGGAAGGAAGGAAGGAAGGAAGGAAGGAAGGAAGGAGGGAGGGAAAGAAGGAAGGAGGGAAGGAAGGGACAGAGGGAGGGAAGGACAGAGGAAGGGAACCCAGAGGCCTGCCTGCACCAGGGAGAAGCCCCAGCAGCAACCGGGATCCTTGGGGGCGGGATAAGTGGGGTTTGGATGCAGTTGCCCAACCCCCCCAGGACCCTAAGCGAGTGGGATAGAGCGGGCCTATGCCAGCCTCCCAACATACACACACATTAGCACCCCCCACCCTCTCACGTGCTGGGGTCCTCTCCTGCCCGAGAGCGATGGGTCGCCAGCGTTTGTCCTGATCCGGGATGGGAGCGGAGAGACCGCCAGGCGCGTGCCCCCTACCCCCCACCCGGAGCGCTCGCCCCCTGCCCAGTGCTGGACCAGCTCTGGGGGCTGAGGGAGCAGCGCCGGGGCGGAGCGCCAAGGTGGGCTCCTGGCGAGTGTCCAGCCGGGTCCGCTCAGCTCTCGCGCCGCAAGCGGTGCCTCAGGCCAGGAGGTTGAGCGGCGGGTGGAAAAGGCCAGGGGCGGGAGTGGGCATGGCCCCCTCCTCCTAGCCGCCGGGGCCCCTCGGCCGCACTCCTGCCCTGGGCTGCGCCTCTGCTCCCCTCTTAGGGGCTGCGCCCCCAACATCTCCTCCCCCGGTCCACTCGGCCTCAGGGCACCCGGTCCCTGCCCGCTCCCCTATGGCGCCCTTGCTCTCCCGTGGCGGTGCAGCAAGTTACTGGGTCCGCGCCCGGAGGGGGTGAATCCCCAGTTCCCCAAACGCAGCCTCATCTGTGGGGCGAGAGCCGGGACGCCTCATTAGTGGGGTGGGGACGTGGGAGGAACAAGCCCCTTCCCCGGCGCAGACGAATCCCACAAGGCTTGGATAAGCAGTGCACGTCAGAGGGGCGTGGGGCCCGCGGGTTCGTTGCCCTCTCCCTGGAGACCAGGAGTCAGGGGTCACAGCCCAGGCGGTGAAAGGAAGAGGATGGCGGCCCTGGCAGACCCCAACCCCCGCTCAGTGACCCCGAGGGACTCGGGGGTTTCCGGGTTGGACGCGGGGCGCCGGTGGGGGAAGCACGCACGCTTGGGGGTCCCCAGGGCTCAGGCGCACATCTAGGGATGCGTTGGGTGTGACCTCGGCCTGCTTCCCACGGGGGCTTCTTAGCACTGGGGTTCGGTTCCCGCACAGGCCCCAGAGGCGCAGGGAAGGGAGTGGGGAACCATCTCTGACACAAATTGTCCAGTTAATGCACCCCTGCCTCCTATAGGGTAAAAGTTCCTTTACCGGCGTACTTTTCTAAAGACCTTGAGTCTGGAAGAGCGGAGAGGCGTAGAGTGTCCCGCTTCCACCAGAAATTTAGTCCCCGGTTAACCTTCCTTGGAGTTGCGAGAAGGGGGAAGTTTTATGAAACGACCCTGGCAAACTTTCGGTAAATGCACTCAGTCCCGGAGCGGAGGGTGGATTTGTCTGCAAGCAACGATTCCAGGAAGATACAGGAGTTCTGAGGCGCCCCGGGAGAAAGGCAGCGAGGCCCGACTCAGCCCGCCGGGAATACGTCCTGTGCGCCCTGCTTGCGCCGTGGAGCTCGCGGCTGTTGCCCAGAGCCCGCTGTGACCAGTCAACAGAAGGGAGGGGAATTTAGGGTGGGGGCTTCGGGAGAAGAAACCGTACTCGCCGTGTGTGTCTTCTTGCCCAGGGCCATGCCAAAAGTGGAAATGAAAATCCAAATACACCCCTAAGATTTATTTCTAACAACATTAATTACCTCAGAAACTGCTCGCCGGGGGCCCTTAATTTATTCATGGTGGAGGAAAAGCTTTCCCCATTGTTTGTTTAGTGGTGGTCTCCAGAAAACTCTCCCTTTTAGATGTCCTTCGTGGCAAATTGCTTTGCGCCTTGTCAGAATAATGTTTTCTTTAAATAAAACATAAAGTAAAAGTCCTGTGCTTAAGTCTGAAAGGAGAGAGTTTTAATTTCCACCATATGTTGCAAAGTACATAGTAAGGGGGAAAAGAGCTAAAAATTCCACTGATTCTCTCTGGGAAAGCAAGCAGCATTCCCTAATACGAAATGTATTGTTATTTTTCTTTAAAAAAATGCATTTCGCATTGTGGGCTATTTTAGGGACACCCTCAAATGACCCCTGGTACAAAACTCTGCTGCAAAAGTGAAAGGAAATGAAAAAACCCACAGTCTGAGGGGAGGGGGTTGGATGTACACACGCAGCTCATCCCGCAAGGAGGGGCGAGCACTCAGCTCCCCCCCATCCACCATTTATTAATATTGTAGATGTAGCATTTGTCGACAGGTTCCATCGCATCCATTCATGGGCTGGATTAACAAAACCCATTTTAATGAAAACCTATTACCCTCCCATTTGACACGCAGATGTTTGCATAAATCAATACAGAGCATAGAAGGAAATACAAATGCAGGTTGCTAAATTTAAAAGGAAGGAGGGGGAAAGGAGCCGTCTATGAAATTTGTTAAGACGTCTGTAAAACCCTGAACCCCGGATCGATACTTATAAATCTTTAATGTGCGGGGAGGGGTTGATTGTTGTTAGAAAGGCTCACTCCTGACGGAAAAACCATCAACACCCTCCTTTCTTATCATTAATAGAAATTGTCTTTCGAATTACCGGATGAGAAAGTGGGCCACACTGAAGGGGCATTCCTTGAAATATGGTTTCTCCTTTCACGGAAAGTAGCAAAGACCCTCGGGAGGCCGTGGAGGACAGGGGCGAGCTGGCGAGGCCGGACCTCCAGGAGGGGCGAGGGCCTGGGGCTACCCTGCCCGGTGCTGGGAAACGCTGCTATGGAGTCAAATTTAAAGCGCGTGCATCCAGATGCGTGAGAGGAGCCTGATTTACTCCAGGTTAAAGCGGAAAACATCCAGAGTCTACATTTGAAGAATTCAATACATCAGATTTGAATATCAATGACCTCTTTTTGCTTTGCATTCTAAATGCAAAATAAAATAAAGTCTTTAGCAGTGGGGCCTGCTCATTAAAAAGTAGCTAATTCACATACAGAAAGCCAGGTCATGTTTTAAAAAGCGGGGAGAAGGGACAAGGTGCATTTACTCAGGCTAACCTTGGCCCTGCCTGTGTCCCACCTAGTAAGCCAGTAAATTGGGACAGGGGCCCCTGTGTGTCCCGGTGAGCTGCAGCGGCAAGGCTTTCTCTTGCTGAGTTTCCTGGGGGCGCTGGGGCAAGACAGGGAGTCCTGCCAAGTTTAGTCTGCCCTGCAGACCGAGGTCCCAGAGGGCACACAGCAGCTAAGAAACCTGGTCCGTTTCTTTCCTGCATCTGAGGAAAGCAAGGGAAGGGTGGAGAGCATTCACCAGCACCGACGTGTTGTCCGATGTCTCCCCACCGCTTCGGCCGGGGCGCGCCGCCGCGGAGTCGGTTTCCAGCAGTTCCCAGGGCGTCTTGTGCAGCGCGTCCGAGTTTTCTAACTCTGCCTGGGTCCCCAAGGCCAGCGCGGAGCAGGCCGGAGGACGCAAGCTGGGATAAAGGTGGCGGTGTTGGGGATGGACGCTACCAGCCAGCCTCGCGCTCTCGCAGTCCCAAAGGGGAGACTTTCTTCCTGGGTAGGGGTCGGCGGCAGGCAGGGAGGGTGAGAAGGCAAGGCGAGCCGGAGCTGGAACGAGGGAGCCAGCGTCGTGGGGCGCAGAGGTGCCTACGAGTGTCTGGAGCGCAGGGCAAAACGCGAGGAGAACACCCGGCGCGGCGCCTGCCTCCCGGGGAGGCACCGCCGGCCAACACTACCCTTCCTGGCCTGGAGTCCACCTCTCCCTCAGAACTCGGGGTTCAGAGTACCCAGAGACAGAGGCGCCAGTAATTGGGCGAACCCAGGAACCAACGGTTGGCTATTAAATTTTAAAATGAGCCAGTAGCCTCTCCTCGCCGGTGGCCAGTCCTGTGCCCTCAGCATCCGTTATCCTAGCATTTTTATTTCGTTTGTGTGTCTTTGTTTGCGTGTCTTTTCCTGTTTGGGACCTAAATGGGGGGTTGCGGGGTAGAAGAACATCAGACGCCCACGACTTGACCAGCTGGCGACAGCTCGCGGGTTGCAGGGGATTGGGTGATTCGGCTTTGGGACTTCTTGTTTCTTCAAGGAAGAGTTTCTGAGCACCCCCTTCGCCTTCACTGTCCCCAGTTTCTTCCTTTTTGTTGTCGATTTTCTGAGGCATCTATGCTTTCATTTCTGTCCTCAACTTTTCTGAAGGCCATTTCTTTCCGAAGAGTTGGCAGAAGACGTTAACGTGGCTGCAATCTTACAGGACATGCTAAGAGTTTTTAAAATTATGTTTTCTCCCTAAACTTTGTCTTGCTCTGTGTTTCAGGGAGTCACCTCCACAGCTCAAACGAGCGGCCGGTGTGCGGAGGCTCAGGCCAGCCCGGGAGCAGAGGCGCCTCCGCCCACTGCAAATGCAGCATTTCACGAAGCGGAGCTACCCTGCGGCCTTGGGCAACGACTGGAATTAGCAAAAATACGTGGTAGAAATCGTCTCTGTCCAGGCTCCAATATTAAAGATAGCAGTGACTCTGGGCATTTCCCGTGGTTGCATGGAAACGAGACCCCAAACAAGGGGTACAGGGAGGCGAGGGTTTGGGGGTGCCCCTGCTGCCCAAAGGTCAGAGGAGGACACAGCCACTTTTGTGATCACCGGGAAAAAAATTGGATTTTACAAAAGATTCTCTCACTTCACTAGGCAGCAAACTTTTAGAAAAGAACAGGCCTTAGTCTGATAAATGTTGCTACATTTCTTTTGGGACGTGGGTTATTGCAGAATCATTCTCCTACATTTGGCATGGGAAGTAGAGCTGCAGTTGGTTGGGGACAGGGTGGGGTGCTCTATCACCCAGGACTGACCCTCTTGCCTCCCCTGGGGGGACTCCTGCCAGCCCTGGGAGATACTGGTTCTGGAGTCTTCTGTCGGGGCAGGGGGTGGGGAGCCTGCCTGAAAGAAGAGGCTGGAGGTATTGCTGTTGTGTGGGGGTCTAGGGTTGGATGCCTGGACCCTCCTTCCCTGCAGGGACATTAGGCCTTGCAGGGCCAGAGGGGAAGGCCAGATCCCCGGGGTCCTGGGGTGAGCCAGATCTGCAAGGGGTTGTGTACGTGCCAGAGTGCTGGGGCCCTGAGCTCCCCACCTGGGCTGCAGGTGTGAAGAGGCAGGACGAGGTGAGGAGAGGGACAGTTTCCCTGTCTCTGTGGACCAGGCCAGAGGAAGTTGCTCTGATCCGGAGACCCCTGCCCCTCCCCCAGACCTCTTTTCTACACCCCCCTTCTGTTTCTTCTCCGGGTTCCCTTTCTGTACCCGCCCTCTGCCTTCTCTCTCCCATCTCCTTCTCTCTTTCTCCTGTTTCCTCTCTTTCTCTCCTTATGTCTATCCATCTCTCTCTTCCGTTTCCCTGTTCCCCCTCCTGTCTCCTCTCTTTTCTCTCCCTCCCTTCTCTCCCCCCACCCCTCACCTCGGCTCATCTTGCCCCCCGTTACTCTCTGCTGTGTCTTGCAAGGAAAGAGCGCAGTTTGAGGACCCGCCGGGCGGGGTTGGGTGGACAGGGACTCGGCCGGGCAAGGACTGACAATTCTGGGGCTGACGCGCCGCCACCCCGAGCTCCCTGCGCACCCGGCCGGGCGCGGCCAGCGTCCCCCCCCCCCCACGACTGGCGAGGCGGCGGCATGCATATTACATGAGCGGCTATTTGTAATTCTGTGTGATATCCGTGCGCCTCCGCTTTGATTAGAGGGCTGCCGTGACGGAGTACTGTTTGTTAAGTTGGAAGGGCTTCTTAGCCTTTCGCTTTAGACGGCTGCTGCAAATCTCCACCTCAGGGGCACGCAAGGCCGAGAGGCCCAGGGGCGCGAGTAGAGGTGTCCGCCGCTGGGGCAACGTTCCTGGGAGGGAGGAGAGGACGGAGGAGGAAGGAAGGGGGGAAAGGAGAGAAAGAGGGGACGAAAGGGAAGGAGGGAAGGGAGGAAGCAAAAAGTAAGAAGGAAAGAAGGACGGAGGAAAGAAGGAAGGAACGGAGGGAGAGGGGAGGCTGGAGGAAGGAAAAAGGGGAGGAGAGGAGGGAAGGGGAAAAGAGCAGGTCTGTTTCTCCAACTCTTCTGCGCTCCCCATACCCCCCTTCACTGAGGTGCCCTGAGATGCGGGAACCCCGCGTGAACCCGACCCGAATGGGGCGGACTGGAGGCCCCACGGATCCCAAAGAAATCGCCCATTTTTCTTCCTGGTTAACGAGATGAACGTCTGGCCCCGGCCCGCGCCGGCGCTGGGAGGGTGGAAGTGATCTTGGGATTGGATTAAACCCCTCAGGGGGAAAAGTGACTTCGGAAAAATGCAAAACAAACTCTGCCAAGAATCACAGAACCCCTCCCATCTGCATAGACGCCTTGCCCCAACTCCAGAGGGGGGATGGGGTGTTCCAGGGGGGAAAAAAAAGGAAAGGGGTTGTGGGGAGTCAACTTTATTTGCATATGGAATTTTGCAGCGAAGAATGACACATCTGATTTCCAAGATTTTAAGATGAATTTCATGTTGCGACTGACAAAAGCGGTTATCCCTACGCACGTGGTGGGAAGGGGAGAAGGAGCTGGTTTTGGCAAAACCCTAAATAAAAATTTCCCTAAGCAAACATCCTAGACACAGGGTGACAGCACGACTCTAAAGAAGGCGGCGGCGGCCCGGCCGTGCGGAATCTGACGCGTGCCAAAAGGAACGACGTTTACAAACCGATTCTCCGTGCGACCGCGCGGCTGCTCCGGACGCCCAGGGCGCAGGCACCTTCCCCGGCCACCGCGGTGTCGGTCTGCGAGCGGAGCTCCACCGCCCCAGCCGAAGCTCCGGCGGTCCACGTCCGTCCCTTTCCGTCACTTTGGGGATCCTCGATCCTGGTCTCCCCCGCGGCGCTCCGCGCCCCACGCTCGCTCCAGGCCCCGCTGGCTGGTCCAGCCCGCAATCAAACCGCATCTCCAACTTGGAATCAGTTAGCACCTTCGATGTCGCGTCTCCTCCGGCCGGGCCCCCCGGGTATGTCCGCAGCGCGCCGCACCGACCTATTCTGAAACCACTTGCTGGCGATGCCGACCAGCAAGGACCTCCTCACAATCCATAAACTCCTCCTCGAGTTTCGTTTCTGCCACGCATTGATAGAATTGCAGATACCTGTTTGGGGCGCTGGCGCCTGCGCTCGCGCGCGCGCGCGCTCTCTCCCTCTCTCTTCAAAAACTGGATCTTCACCTCTCCGCACCGAGGTGCTCAGATGCCAAAGAGTGATGAAATGGAAAGAAAGCCAATTGCTGGGCTGGAGGTGGGGGAGAGATAGCGTCTCGGCGTGCCCCCGCCGCGGAGCCCGGAGCGGTAATTGCTGCAGACAGGGAAGCTGGGGGTTGGGCGGACGTAGCCGTGTATAAATAGTGTGATCTCAAATTGAAAGGCACAAATAACAGCAGGCAGGGGTTACCCCTGTACCATCGTCCTCTCCGCGCCGGGAGGCGTGCGGACCGCAGCCCGGCTCCCCGCCAACCCTGCCGAGCCCCACGGAGCTCCGCAGCCCCGGGGAGCCATGGAAGAGCTCACGGCTTTTGTATCCAAATCTTTTGACCAGAAAAGCAAGGAAAGCACCGGCGGCGGCGGTGGCGGCGGCCAGAAGGAATCCATCACGTACAGGGAAGTTTTGGAGAGTGGACTGGCGCGCTCCCGCGAGCTGGGGAGCTCGGAATCCAGTCTCCAGGACATCGCCGAGGCCGGCAGCCACTGTCCGGTGCATCTATTCAAGGGCCACGTGGACGGCGACAAGGACAAGCTGAAGGAGTTCGGCACGGGTAGGGCTGCGGAAGGTAAGCTAGCCGCTCGCGGGCCCCGGGCCCCTGGTGGCCGCGGCGCCTCCTCGCCAAGGAGCCTGCTCCTCGCTCCGCGCTCGGGGAGGCCCCGGTGCCGTCGCTCGCTCTCAGTTCAACCCGGAACTCTATTCATTCACAGCCACA
>PVKY010015243.1:0-10264 GCA_004027775.1 Bradypus variegatus | reverse complement strand
AGCAAGTTGGGGCATAGGAAGCACATTCAGTGGTATCTTGGGAATTTGCTTTGTGGATTTTCCATGGGAAACTGTAAAGCCTGCAGCCAACCTCCTCTGCTCTACACAAACTGCTTTGCAAGGTGCCTGCTTTGCTATACCTGTTGGTCAGGATGTTTTCTTGGACTACAACTCTTCTCAGTGCAGGCTTAGTCAAAGTTTAAAATGGGAAGTGATATACAAAGCAAAATGTTGACTGACGCATAAATAACGGTGCTCTCCCTGCTGGTTTGAATTATGCCTGCGTCTGAGTTAAGTGAGAGCTGAGGGCATGTTTCCTCTCCAGGGAGCAAGTTCTTTGCACATAATGATACTTGAGAAAGGAAAACCGCTTCAGCATTGAACTCCCCAAGGACATCTGCTCTGTGGTGAAACTGAAAGAGATTGCTAGGGAATCAGATCAGAAAGAAGAAAGCTTTATTTCCCTTGAACTACAGGTGCCCCTTGCTGGATGAGATTCTTCATAATTGAGGGGACGTTGCATTTACTTCTAGGTGAATAGCCTGGAACAAGCTGATTTAGTGAGGTAGGAAGGTGGACGTAGTGGAAGAGGAAGGAAGGAGTCCATAAAGGTGACATGAAAACACCAGATGGCAGCAGAGAGACACAAATTATACATTAAGAGTCTACCTATCTTTTCTGGTTGGATACTCGATGGGAATTGAAGAGTGCCTCTTAAAATACTTATTTTTTGGCTTGTTTCTTCTTCTGTAGGTGGCTATGAAGTCAAAGGAGAGAGAAAAGACCCCCTGCTTCAAGATGCATTACAAGCAGGGCACAAGAAAGAGGTAGATTTAAGAAAAGCTGGCACCAGGCTTCAGTGATGAATCCGAGCTAAAACTAAGAGCTACATTCACTAAATTAGGCACTGCCAAACTTTTCCTGTAAAGGACTGGATAGGAAATATTTTTTGGCTTTGCAGGTCAGAGGGTCATGGTTGGCAGTTACGCTGCTTGTAGAAGGCAAGCAGCCAGAGCCAATTCGTAAATGAGTGCGCTCATAAGACTTCACTTACAGGAGCAGGTACACTAAATGAACAGATAGTTGAGCTAATCTGGCTCAAGCAGCCTGATCAACGTGGAGCCCCAGCCATTTGCAGGGGAGCTCTTTCCTAAATCTAGGCAAATCCATCCTTCCTGCTCCCCCAGTTCCTTCCACAATATAACATGATACCTGTCTTCTTGTCACCTGAACTCAAACTCTCTTCTCCCTTCCGCACAACAACAGTGAAATCAGTCTACAGATGCTGTCTGTTGGTTCTGCATTTACAGTCTTTTGCATCATCAGAACATCCCCTATCTGCTTTGTGGCTACCAAACATACAGCTGGGTGGTCAATAGACGCCTGTTAAATTACTGAATTCTTCACACTGGCCAGTCTACTCCCCCTTCCCAATTATTCCATCTCAGTTGAGTAATGTTTAAATCACCTCTTGGGATACGTCATTTTCCTGGGGCAGAACCCTCCATGGTTGTCAACCTCCAGCTGAAAACAGCACTTGTTCTTTAGCCTGAGGTTCTTCACAACCTCTCCTCGATGGAAGCCTTCCATAAATGCCACGTGAACTCATTTCAGTCACAGCAGTCCATCCACCTGCCCTGAAAACATTTTGGGACTTTCCACCTCGGCACTTGGGTTTACAGCATTACCTGCCCTTAGCAGCCCCACCTGTCCCAGCCGACCAGGCTTCTGAAGAAATACCACCCACGCTATGACACACCCCTGAGGTAAGTTAAAATCTTCTCCCTCTCCCTCTTCTTAGATAATGCGGTTTGTATCACCCCCTCGGAGCTTCTACGGCCTTGCTATCAGGCTGCCCACATTTTAACTGCCAACTCATAAACTATCTTGGCTATCCTCTGTGTTACTGGTATTTAATTATATCACACTGAGGTGAAGAGATTGTGGTCTGAGTGGTATTGATTTGGGGGTATTTCTTCTGACTTTGTGGCACAGTACTCCAATCAATTTTGGGAAACACACAAAAATATGCTTGAAAAGCAGGCAGTTATCGAATTGCTAGGCTGAGCAATTATGTGTCTGTTATAGACATTTTAACTTTTTAACTGTTTCTCCTATTAGTGTCAGAGACGTGCACTCCCCAAGCCCACCATGATTGTGTCTCTATTTCTTCTTGTCTTCTAACAATTTCTCCTTTACACATTTCAAGGCTTAGATTGCTAGGAGAGCACAAATGCCGGGTCATTATACCATCCCAGTGAATTGCTTCTCTTTTCACTAAGTATTGACCTTTATTCCTCATAAGGCTTTCTGCCTTAAAGCCTGTTTTCTCTGATATAAAAATTGTGATATCTGCTAGTTAGCATTTGCTTGTATCTTTTTTCAGTCCTTTATTTTCAACCTTTCCAGGTTGTTTTCACTTATCAATCACATGGAACTGAGATTTTAAAAATGAAAACTGCCTCTTTTAACAGATGAATTTAATCATCTGATGTCAGAATTGTTCCACCTTTTTCTTGTACCCCTCCCCCCACCATTATATTCATATATTCATTCATTCATTCTCCCCTCCGTTTATCCTCCCTCTCTCTTTCACTCATACAGATAACGTCCTTTTGAATTCACCAGAATATTTACTGATGTTTTCATTTTCCTTTTTCCCTGCTGGTGCCATCTACGTAGATCCTGTAGCAAGGGTTTATGAGTCATAAATGTGGCAATCTATATTTGTTCCTGCTTGAGAAATTTAACTTGGAATACGTGCTTAGAGATCAGGTGTCGGCAAACTACGGCCCAAGGGTCAGCTGCCTGTTTGGGTAAATAAACTTTCATTGGAGGCCAGTTATTCCCATTTGTTTACACATTATTTCTGGCTACTTTTGCACTACCAAGGCAGAGCTGAGTAGTTGTGACAGAAATCAAATAGCCTGCAAGCCATCTGGAACTTTAAGAAAAAGTTTGCCAGCCTCTGCTCTAAATTTATGGTTATTTTCCCTCAACATTTTACAGATATTATTCCCTTGTCTTCTATTAGAGTTAGGAAGTCTACAAAGGGTCTGTCCATTTTGGTGTAGGTGATCAGTCCCTTCTGCTACCTTTTCAAGGTCTTGTTTTAGTCACCAGGTATTGTGCAGGTTCACTGTATCTGTGTGAAGTTTGGATTTTTATTTATCATGTTTGAGTCTTAATATGCCATGACATTCTGAAGACTCATGTCTTTTTCCATTTCTGGAACATTCTTGTCCACTACTCTTCAATATGACTTCCATCTTTCCATTATTTCCTTTTATGATTCCTATCAGATAATATTGAACTTTTCATTCTATTTTCTATGCCCCTTAGTTTATCTCTCATAGCTTCCATCTCTTTACCTCTGTATGCCACAATCTGGGTGATCTCCTCAGATCAATCATCCACTTCACTAATTCTACCTTCAGCTACCAATCAGTTCTTTATTCTACTGAGTTTTAATTTTATATTTTCCACTTTTAAAGATTCTATTTGATTCTGTTTTCAAGACTGCCTGTACTTTTGTGACACTATTATAATCTATGGCCATCATTTCTATCCCTTGTTACATTTTGAAAAGCATTCTCTCTCTCTCTCTCTCTCTCTCTCTCTCTCTCTCTCTTTAGACTCATATAGTGCCTTCAAAAATAAACTTTCAATTTTAGATCAGCTTTAGATACACAGAAATGTTGCAAAGATAGGGCAGAGACTTCTTATATACCTCAAACCCAGTTTCTTTTATTATTAACATTTTCCATTACCATGGTACATTTGTCACAGCCAAGAAGCCAACATTGGCACATAACTATTAACTAAACTCCACAGTTCTCTCAGATTTTGCTGGTTTTAGTTTTCCCCCAATGTCTATTTTCTGTTCCACCATCCCATCCAGTTTACCAGCTTACATTTAGTTGTCATTGTCTCCTTAGCTTCCTCTGGGCTTTGACAATTTCTCACACTTTCCTTGTTTTTGATGACCTTGACAGTTTTGAGGAACGCTAATCAGGTATTTTTGCCCCTGAATTTGGGTTTGTCTGATGTTTTCCGCATATAGTTTTCTTCTAGTTTTAGAAATGCTATCTTGTACTATACCAACACTAAGTGTTAATAATAGGGGGGTACAAAGGATATGGGATTTTTTTTTTTTGGAACTGTTCAAATGCTTTCAAATTGATTGTGCTGATAAAAGCACAACTCTGTGATTATTCCGAGAGCCAATGATTGTACACCTTGGATGGATTATATGGTGTGTGAATACAACTGTTTTTAAAAAAGAGAAATAAGCGCTATTTTCCCTTAACGGTGGCTTATTTCCTTAAGAGGTTTGTCTATATATTAATTTTTGTTTTAGTGTACACCATCTACAGTAACAGTCTCCATCACCCCCCCCCCAACACACACACACACACACTCCCCATGAGCATCCGGTGTGCTTGGATTGTGGAAATGTTCCTAGAGAGGAGCTTTATGGTTGCTCCCACTAGACCCTAAAGGCCCTCTTATTCCAGACAAATTTGTACTTGGGATTTCTGGCACAGGATAGAGTGTATGGATATGTGTGGTGGAGGTCTAGGATTTGGATATCTTGCAGACAACTTACTCTGCCATCACATCTCTCTCTAAGATCCAGAGTAGAGGACAAGTTTCCATGCCAAGCTCCTGGAGCAGTAGATGGAGGTTTATTGTTTGGCAGCTGCCACATGCCCTGGTCTTCAGGCCAGGGCTCAGGCTTAGTCCCCCGGTATCCATGTGCAAGGACATGTCTCTGGCCACTTAATGAGCATTGAAAGTCACCACTGACCACCCTGCCTTTCATTTCTTCCTTTATTTCTGGCATCTGACATTTATTTCTCCTACTTAGTCCTTGACAGGGACCAACATCTATTTTTGTTCCTTTGTTTGGGGTGGAATATCCATGTCCACTGGGCTCACTACACTATCCAAAGTGCTAGTGACAAATTTTAAGCTTCTGGCAAAAGGTGTATCACACAAATTCTTGCATTTTCTGCTGTGATTAGCTCAATGTGAGACACATAGCAGTACTCAATAAAGGGTAACAGAAGGAGGGAAGGAAGAAAGGGAGGGAAGCAGGAGGGAGGGAGGGAGATCAAGAGAGCTCAGAAGAAAGCTAAGCACTGCCATCTCCATGGAGGCACCATTGCCAAGTGCTGAATGAGTTTGGGAGATTAAGAACACACCGGGAGCAGATGTACAGAGTCCCTCTGCTTGGAGCTCTAAGTCACGGTGGTCACACTGCCTCACACTGTCTGTTAAATCCAAGGGACAACATGATTTCACCAGCAGCTCAGATGACAGAGCTGCCAGTGCAATTTCTAATTCCACTTTAATCATCTTACAGTTTAACTTCCTTCTCTTTCCTTTCCTGGAAGAGTGAACCGAGAACAAATGTGGGTGGATTTAACACAATTTATCAAGCCAAGGTTTCATCCTGGAATTGAATATGGTAATCTAAGGGGAAGACAGTGCCTTGGTGCACAGATATCAGTGTAACCAGCTTCCTGTCTCTGGAAAGCCTGTCCAGACTCCACACATGGGTACAGACACCTGTTCGAAAGCACCAGCATGATGACACACCTGGAAAAAGCATCCCTAACCTCACTGCATGAAAAGGTGGAACATGAGCCCCAGTGTTCTCAGCTACTTGGTTGAGCTCTCTCCAGTCTGCAGCACTCATAGCTCGCCTGTCCAGTCTATAATTCATCAGGTGCCTTTCCCTCTTGGCTACTTGAGTGGGAAGTTCTGGCTTTCCATTACCCTCTACTCCCTGTCCTCCCATAAAACCCAGATCCATAGAAACAGCCAAGGGCAGAGAAAGCTAACAAGGCATGCCTGAGAGTGTTCTGTATTTTACCAATCTAGAGTAAAATCACAGGCAGTTGGAAAGGAAGAACCCAAATGGCAAGTCATATATTGATTAATCGGTGGGGAACATGGCTGAAGGGAAGGGTCTGCTTGAGGGAGAGTGCCCTTTCCCCTTGCCCCCTCTGCAGCCTGCAGTGTAGGAAGCCCCCGTCCTAGGACACTCTGTGATACGATGGTGAGGGCAGTAGTACTCCGACCACTTTGCCCCAGAGGCTGCAGTGGGGAGTGGGGGTGGGAGATAAAGCCCCCCAGTCATGCTTGTTTAGCCGAGAACTTTGTGAGGCTAAAAATACTGAGGGCTGTTGCCCCCAACCCAATCCCAGTTAGGGGATCCTATTGAGCATTTGTAGAACTTAGAGAGCATCTTTTGGTCAGGGAAGGAAAGAGCTAGATTGGAGATATTTTTGCTCCACTTTCTTCAGAAATACCTTGAAAGATAAGCAGAAAGTGTGGGTGACAGAACAGAGGGGCGGTGGGGCTGGCGTCACAGTGCCACTGGATGAAGGCCGGGCTGCAAGTCACTGCTGGGCACAGGCCTTCTCGAGCGAGTGCGGTTTCCGCTCAGGGAAGGACCCAGCCCCCAAACGCTGACAAAGTCAGCCCCTCGGGCCTCTTCGGCCCCTGGGTACTGCTCGATTCTGGAGTTTCTCACAGTCCAATGGAGCCGGGATCAAAATGGCTGTGCCAAGGGGTAAAGAGCCAAACTCCCCCATCCCACCCAATGCTAGGAGAGGAGCCTGAAGGGCATTATGAGTCACACTTAGCCTTTCTGGGGCGACATTTCTTACATTCTAAAGGCCCTTCCCTACCTCCTGTCTCATTTGATTTTCTCAACAGGCATCATTTTCCGGATGCAGTGAGGAAGTGAGTCTCACAGGCAGGAGTAAGAAGTTGAGAATCGGGAGAATTTCAGTGCAGAACATGCCAGCCCACACACACGTCCAGGGCTTCATGGAGCCTTAGAAGTCAGTGATTGCAATGACTACACCTAGCACCCAGGGGCCCCATGTCAGCTGCAGAAATAGACTCAAGGAGGCGATGTAAAAACAGTGCTCATGGGACACAAAGAGGCCCACGCAAGCCTGGTAACTGGGAAGGGTGGTGTTACAGATTGAACTGTGTGCCCCCACAAGATATGTTCAAGTCCTAACCCCTGTCCCATGCACATGACCCTATTTGGAAATAGAATCTTCGGTCAGTTGTTAGTTAAGATGAGGCCAAATTGGAGTAGGGTGAGCCCTGGTCCGGTATGCCTGGGGTCTTATGAGAAGAGGAAACTGAACACAGGTAGAAGGAGAGAGGGGAGAAGATGCAGGCAGAGACTGGAGTGATGCAGCTACCGGCCAAGGAAAGTCAAGGAAAGCTGAAGATTACCACACAAGAAGCTAGAAGAGGTAAGGGAGGACCCTCCCCTACAGATTTCAGAGGGGGCCCAGCCCTGCTGACACCTTGATTTCAGATTTCCAGCCTCTGGAACTGGGAAAAAATTGATTTCTGTTGTTTTTAGGCACCCAGGCTTCTGCTGTTATGGAAGCTCCAGGAAACAAAGACAGGTGGGAATAGGGTTATGTGAGAAATTGGTTCCTGACAGCCACGGCTAATAGATATAGGACTGAAAATCAAAGGAGGTGATGGCATTTCTTTGAAAAGAAAACAAAAAAAAAACAAAGAGCATTTTAGAGGTGCACCAGACCAGAGCAGTGGAATGAGCTGGAATCAGGGGGTCATAAACTAGTGGCCCGTGGGCCATCAGTTTGACTTGAATACGTTTTTAAGTATTGTGACTTTAAATGCCTTTAGCTAGGACATGTGTTGTCTACTTGAAGTTTAATTCCACCCTCACCAGTCTCGGGTCCTCTCATCTGACCGGCTCTATTCCTTCTTGTCCCTCTTAGTCCCCGGAGGGCCCTGGAGCTTGTGGCCCTTGGATGGGCAGCTCCACTCCTGCCCTTCTTCAGCCTGTAGAACTCATATGTAGAGCCCATCTCCATGACATCTAGAGGAGAAGATCCCTTGGGATCCCTATCCTGTAACCTGATCTAAGACCAGTTCAATTCAGGTGTTGGTAGAAGAGAGGAAGAATGTGCAGGGCTGAGTGATGCAGTGTCTGTAGAAGGCGAGGGGAAATGAGAAGTCAAGGACGACAGCTGAGTTTTGCTTGGTCAACTGAATACATGGTGGTGGCAGGGCCCACTGGAGGAGAGGCACAACGACAGATGGAGAAACTAAACTCAACTTTGGAAATGCTGAGGGTGAGAATCCTGTAAAATGCCTAAGTGGATATGGCTGGAAGGCAGCCAGACACAGAAGAATGAAGTTCAGGAGAAGAATCTAGGCTGGAGGTAGATTTGGGCCTCACCAGCAAATAGCTGGAAAATAAAGTCATGGGCAGGGACAAGACTGACCAGGGAGAGTGTTTTAAGTGAGAAGAAAGGATGTTCTAGAGACAGATCCCTGGGGAGCGTCAACATTTAAGAAAGGGCCATAGGGCAAGAAGCTGACAAAGATGTTTAAGAAGGAGCAGGTGTAAAGGGGGATGGAAGGTAGGGGAACCTTCTGTTCCAGAAGCAAAAGGGAGACGTCCAAAAGGAGGGGGCAGTTAAGGGCATCAAATGCTGCCTTTGTTATACTTTCTCATCTTTAGTCTTTATATTTTTGAAGAAATTAGAGAATAGCATACAAGTATATACATGTTTTGTTTTCAGAACGGTTCCCCATTTAGATAGCTCATTGAACTTGACGTAAACCTGCTTCTTTGATGGCGTAATCTCTCTCAGGTGTGAGCTTCACCGTACTTCTTCCCCACCTCCACATATTTTGTCCTTGTGGGGCTGTGGGTGCTGAATGATTATGCACACATAGCTCACCCAGGCCTGGGATGTTAGAACCAGCCAGGTACCAAGCATTTCTGGAGCCTCCTCTGGTGCAGGACCATGCCCTGGGGCCCAGGGAGCTGGCTTACCTGGCACTCTCAAAGGTGGCAGATGCCGTCTTTTCTACAGCCCCAAATCCAACTCCAACAGCAAGTCCCTCTGAAACACACAGGGAAAAAGCACAAAGGGTTAGAAGTAATTTTCCAGTAAGGTCCATGACCATCACCATACCAGGTAAGACTGCATTAGGCTGCCAGTAACAGCAAATCCACATCAGGAGTTGGCAAACTGTGGCCTGAGGGTCAAATCTGGCCTACTGCTTGGTTTTGGTCTGCAAGCTAAATGATTTTTACATTTTCAAATAGTAGAGAGAAAAAAAGGACCACATTTCACAATGTGACAATTACATGAAATTCAAATTTTAGTGTCTACAGACAAAGTTTTATTGGATCACAGCCACACACATTTAATGCTGTTTGTCTATGGCTGCTTTCATGCCCCAGTAGCAAAGCTGCTATAGTGGACTGTATGTGGCCCAGAAAGCCAAAAATATTTGCCATCTGGCCCTTTACAGAAGGAGTCTGATACATGTATTAGCCTGTGCAACAAAGTCCAGAGTTGACACAGTGGCCCAATGTCACCATCTCACATCTAGGCTCCTTCCATCTTTTTGCTCCGCCTTCCTTACCAACTTGGTCCTCACAGCTGCAAAGCCTTCAGGCATTTCACTTACGCCCTAGCCAGGAAGAGGATAGAAAGGCAAAGACCTTTCTGAACTTAAGTCTGTGTCTCATTATCTGGGAAGGGAAGCCCTTCCTGACAGACTTCCCCTCATACCTTCCAGGCCAGAACTGGAACATGAGTACAACCCTAGACCCGTGCCTGCCCCAGGCCCAGACTACTGAGACCTCGTGACAGGTTGAGGCTAGTTGATTGTTATTATGATTATTATTATTTTAAATTTAAACAGTTTTATTCACACACCATACAAGCCACCCTAAGTGTACAATCAATGGCTCTTGGTATAATCACACAGTTCTGCATTCACCACCATCAACATGAGAATATTTTCATTTCTTCCAAAAAAAAAATCCCATATGCTTTTTATCTCCCTGTTATTGACATTTAGTTTTGGTATAGTGCCTTTGTTACAATTAATGAAAGAATATTGCAATGTTACCGTTAACTATAGACCTCTGTTTGCATTACAGGTATTTTTTCCCCATACACCACTCTATTATTAACTCCTTGTAATAGTAACATATGTTTGTTTTAGTTCATGTAAGAGACTTCTTATATTTGCACAATTAACCACAGTCATCATCCACACTAGGCTTCACTAAGTTATTCAGTCCCAGTTTTTATCCTCTAGCTTTCCTTCTTTCTGGTGACATACATGACCCTAGTCTTTCTCTTTCAACCATAAGCTTTGATACTTACACACACAGTATTGTGCTACCATCACCCAGTATTGTGCTATACATTTCTGAACCTTTACA
>PVKY010015242.1:0-10257 GCA_004027775.1 Bradypus variegatus | reverse complement strand
ATGGAGAAACTTCAGTGGCTCAGGAGGAAAGGAGAGGGGTTCAAACAGTTTGGGGTGGTTATGGCATCATGAAAGATGAGACAAGCAGAGATACAGGGGAGACTCTGGGAATGGAAGCCAGAGGCTCCCTGCTCACATCTCCTTTGAAGAGAACCTGCTGTAGGAACCTCCAGCCGCTGCATCTTTGGATCCTCTGCAGCGGTTACACCAAGACCATGTTCTCTGGGGCTGCTCTCAGGATGTGGGTTTCAGTCCCAGCCCATCCTGCTTGAGGCAGGTTCCTCTAGCAGAGACACTCCGTGAGCTGCCCTGTAGTCTGAGAAGCCCCTACCCGATCCTGCATCCTTCCCTCCAGCCTTTCACAGGTGTCACACCTGCACCCCTGGGAGCTCTGCTTCACCTGCCTCTGCCCCCTCTTCCCTTTATCCTTCATGTCTAACACTGTCCTGATATCTCCTTCTTGGAGAAGTCAGCCTGACCTAGCAGAAACTGAGGGTGGAGATGTAGATTTTCATCCTGCCTGGAGATCCTGAGACTCTGGAACTCCAAATGTCAGCCTTTGTGCTCGTCATGGCCACGTGGGGGGATGGATATCCCCCCCATTTGGGTGTGTAGCAAGGATGGTGTGGTGGTTGATCATCTGGCTGCTTCCACCCTTCTCCCTTGCTTCTTTCCACTGGAGAGCCTGGAAAGCCAAGTACTCACTCCCCAGCCTCTTTGCATCCAGGATTGTTTTCCTGGATAAAATCAGACAAGACGCAGCTGGCATTCCCCTGCCCTGTTTAGTCTGACTTGAATAAGGACAAGGTACCCACAGCCTGGGCAGCCATGTGAGAACGCAAGACAACAACCACGCAGGAAAGATTAAGACACCAGCCCATAAACGATCGAGCCACTGAATGAACACTGGCAACTGCTCACCTCTGGGCTCATCATTATGCAAGACAAATGGACCCTTCTCCGAGCCAGTCACCATGTGCCACTTGTGGCTGAAAGCACACCTAAATGACACAGGTGACCTGACTGAAAGTGTACGCCCTGTGGGTTTTGTGTGAAGGGCTTGGGTGATGCCAGCAGCACCATTTGGAGCAGGCAGCTTCAGAGGCAACAGGGTCACCGTCTTGGCAGCCCCATGAAGAGGACCGGGGCCAGGAGCAGGAGGACTCGCCAGGGGCTGAAAGGACCCCTCCTGCCCTTTGCTCCTGCGGCTCGAGTGAGAGATCTGGGCTTAGCTAATTTGACTCACAGGAAGAGGCCATAGGGGGTACAATAGTGAGAGTTTGGGGGAAAGAATGTGAAACGTTACTTATCAAAGTGAGACCGAGTGGGATGCACCAGGAGGGGACAGAAAGGTTAAAGCTGAGGACATCTCGGCCATGGGGACACAGAAAGGGGGGTGGGTGTCCACCCACTCACTCAGGTGTCATGAAGAAGTTAATCCTTTTCCTCTTTTTAAAAAATTCCGAGTGCACTTTCCATATCCCCCAGAAGCTGGAATCTCCACCTACTGCACGTGAACCACCCCCAAACTCAGGGCACAACCGAGTGTCACGTTCCTTACTTAACATCAGCGGTAGTAACACTTAGCACCAAAAAAGCCCAACTAATTATACGTCTGTTTTCTCTGCTGTGAGTATTTGCATGTAACAAAGGCACCTGCCACGTTAATTATGCCCTTTTTATATACATCTTCTCCAGCCAACCAATCAAAAACGGGTTTTTGGGGGGAGAGCCTGTATGTTGGAAGGGGAGATTCGTTGTCACATCTGATCATCAAGTTTTCCTTGAGTCTGGTGATATGTTCATTCGTATGAGGCCACCTTCACCTTCACTCAGATGATTTTCTGAACTTGAAAGAGTAAAATAAAATAAAGAACTCTTAAAAATGAAATAAATGAAAGAAGGGGGGATCTAGAAGGAAGTAAGTCAACCAAACCTCCCTGCTTTGTATTCACAGTCTTACCATCATCCTGAGGATGAGAGCTCCTGAAGAAAAATAGAAAAGAAAAAAAGAAATGTGCACATCACAGCTGCATCATGCAAGCACTGTAAAAGCTTCCCTGGGACTTTTTTTTTTTTTCATTTTTCTGTTGAGGTATAGCAGACAGTAAAGGAAGAAATCTGAAGTGGACAGCTTGATGAATTTTTACATATGTGTACAATGTGTAACCAAAGCCCAGGTCCAGTAGAGACTGTGTCTGGCTTTGGGCAGGCCCCTTTCTCCTCCTTCCCAGCTGGTCTTTCTATCATCATGGATTAGTTCTGCCTAAAACATCGTATGCAACCGAACAGTGCACACTCTTTGGTGTCTGTCTTCTTTCACTCAACCAGGTCCTTGATGTTCATCCTCTAGGTGCATGTCTGTTAGTTTATTCTTTGTTAATTTTTTTATGCAGTATTCCATTGTATGAAGATATCACAATTTATTCATCCATTCTGCTATTGATAGACATTTGTGTGGTTGCAGGTTTGGGGGCTGCTATGAATAGAACTGTCGTGGACATTATTATGCAAGTCTTTTAGTGAGCATGGGTTCTCCTGTCTCTTAGGTAAACAAAGAATGGAATCACCAGGCCATGAGATGGGCTTGTGTTCAGAGTTGGCAGATATTGCCAGTTTTCCAAAGTGACTGCACCAAATTAAATTCTCACCAGCAGTGTGTGAGCGTTCCAGTTCTTCCAAACCTTGACAACACTTGGTATTGTCAGTTTGTTTTCATTTTAGCCATTCTGGTGGGCAAGTGACAGCATGTCATTGTGACTTTCCAGGCACTTCTAGAATAGTAACTCAGTGTCTGATCTGACACTTGTCCTCTACTGGCCTGCTGTCAGAACATTTTTGTGTTTATACCTTGGAAGCTGTTTGGCTCACGAAGATTAATCTAGTGTGTTTGTCTATACAAATCTCAGAAGCAGTGTTTATCCCTGGGTGAATGGAAAAATTGTGGGTGATCTAAATTTATATCTTTACACTTTTATGGAATTTCCCAAATATTCTTCAATTAATGTATGCTACTTTTCTAAGAAAAAAATAAGGCTTATTATAAAAGAAGGAGAAAACATCAGGCAGCATGGCTGAGTTGGCATTCCCTTCAGACTGCCAGAGAGAGATGCTTCTGGGGTTTAATTGCAAATGTACTTTTGATCAGTTTCCTTTTCCAAAGAGTCCACATGAGATGCATAATGATACTCAGCAGCTCTGCTGTTGGGAAGCTTCTAGAAGAAGGCGAAAGTCTGGGCCTCATTGTTTGAGATGTGCAAGAGCAAATAACAGATCCGTGCATACATGTTTGAGAGTACACATAAACACCATGTTTTTGAATGCCCCGTACCAGCTGCTGAAAACAATAATAGCAACTATTATGACTCACCCAAGGCCACACAGCTGTAAATGGCAGATCAACTTGACTTTTACCTGTTAACACTTTGCTGCTTCCATGTTGAATCCAAGCCTTTCACATGCTTTACTGCTAGGTTGCCTCCGATACTGCAAAGTGGGCGTTATGGAAGCCCATTTTATAGCTGAAGAAACAAAGGCACCTGCCCAAAGTCACATGGCTAATGATAGAGCCAGGATTCAAAAGTTGGCAACTCAAAACTTTGCAATTGCTCCTCTTCCTGTAATTTCAAATCTCTGTCAAGCTCCGGTGAGATGACAGCTGGCTTTGCACAAACCTTGAGGGACAGGTCCATCCACCAGAAAGTTCTCCCTCACATCCAGCTGAAAACGGCTTCCTTGCAACTTTACCCAATTGCTTACAGTTGCAGCCCAGCTCTTAGCACTTAATTACATCTTGTCTTCTTTTATGCATTAATTGTCTCTCATAGTTCCTCCTTTCTCCCTGGCCCCCTTGCCAGCTCCTTGCAAGCAGAGTCCACATCTTGTAGGCTGAACACCTTGCAGAAAGGCAGGGTAAGGGCTTATTGAATAAATATGTGTTGCTTTAAGGTTTCCCCTGGGATTTTCCCCCCAGAGCCTCATCCCTGGTGTGTGGAAGACAGTGTAGGAAGGTCACAAGGGATTTGCAATTTAAATATGCATACAGTTTGTGGATAATTTGCATGCTCCTACAACAGGCTGTGCAGTCAACACTCAGCAATTTTATATTTTAAGTTAAATTGCTCCCATCGAAGACTGTCATTTCTTCATCTCTCTGTCTTTCCTTCTTCAATATTGCGTGTGCTTAAAATCAGGACCAGGGGAGTTTACACCCTAACTGTCAAATGAATAGGACCTACCTTGCAGCAGGAGAGGGTCAGATTACAGTTTTGTTTGTATTTTGAAGGGTAATTGTTGCCTTTGTTTGCTCTGACATTGCTTCTTTCATGCCACCGCAGGACCCTCATCGCATGTGACCTAGCTAAAAATGAGCATTCTTTCAATTGCAAGTAGTAGAAACCCCTACTGAAAGCAGTTTAAAGGGGAAAGAAATGAGATTTTGAATTCTGTGCCTTCTGTAACTGAAAAGTCTGGTGATATCCATCTTCAGGAATGGCTGGATCCAGGAACAGAACTGAAGTCATCAAGAGTTAATCAGTCTCCTGCTTCCCTTTTCCCCACTCTGCTGACAGGCACTGGCTAAAACATCCAGTCAAAATATCAGAGCGGTGCCTCATTGACCTGACAGGGGTCACATGGCCAGATCTAAAAACAGTCACTGTGGTTGGGAGAAAGATGTGCTGATGAGCCAGTTCTTGGGTGAGCGTCACCCAAATCGCTTGGTCTGAGAGTAGGGGAGGGTCTCCCAAAGAGAAGTCTGTGGGCTGTCATTAGAAAAAGAGCAGACACAGATGCCCACGTCATCTCTCCTTTTAGCCTGGGTGCTCCTTGAGGGCATGGAGCTGGGTGACTCCTCCTGACACTGAACATTTAACCAGGAGGCTAAAGAAACCTTTAAGGCACTAGAGGATCCTTCATTTACCAACAACTGCCAAGTGCTGGGATTGCAATGACGAGAAAAAGCAGACGTGTCCCTCCCCACGCGGGGCACACAGTCTTGTTGGCGAGGCAGAATGCACACACTGACTGTCATTCTACTGGATGTGGGAACAGAGTCCTGCTCCCAGCTAAGAAGCTTTGGAACAATAGGAGGGTGACAATAATACCACCTTGCATCAGAACATATTCCTCTTCATAAAGCCCTTTTATTCACCTTCACAGCAACTTCCAGCGTATAGACAAGACCTTACCCCATTTTATAGGGAAGGCAAGCACCCACTATGCACCAGCAGCCATACTGTGTGCTTTCCTGTAGCTGACCCTATTCTCATTTAATCTTCCTGTCTTGGTTTGCTAGGGCTCCTGTGACAAAGCACCACAAGCTGGGTGTACCACAAGCTGGGTGGCTTGTGAGAGCAGAAATGCATTGTCTTGCCTTCTGGAGGACAGAAGTCTGAAACCAAGTTGCCGGCAGGGCTGTGTTCCCTCTGAAACCTGTCCAGGATTATCTGCTCCAGCCTCTCTCTCGGCTCCAAATTTCCTCATCTTTTAAGGACACCAGCCATGTTGGATTAGGGCCAACTCCAAGAAATGTTGACCCATCTCAATAATGTCTTCAAAGACTCTTTCCAAATAAGGTCACATTCATGGGACCAGGGTATAGGACTTGAATATTTCTTTTTGGAGGGCATCATTCAACCCTTCACTCTTCCAACTGCCTGTGAGGTAGTGTCTCCCCTTGTAGAGGAGGAAACAGCATCTTGGGGGGAAGACACCGGCCAGCACGTGGTGGAACTGGGAGCCCACGTTGGCCAGTGCCCACCTCAGTGACCCGTGGCAGGGGCAGGGCCCATTGCTGGAGCTCATGGCTGGTTCCTCAGCCCCACTGAGCTCCCTCCGCTGCCCTCGGGGGTGGGGGTGTGGTCACTCTGATCTGTCTTTAGTTGGTGACCTTTGCAATCGGGCAAACAACCACCAGCAGTTTCAGCCCGGAGGGAAGGCTGGGGTGACCTTGCTCCGTCCTTGCCAGAGCCTTGAAGCCCTGCCCCAGAAACGGCAGCCTCCTTTTCTGGAAGATATTTCTGTCCCCTCCATCATTCATCGCTAACCCTGTTCCAGAACCTGGGCAGGGACGGTGACAGTGGCATGCAGCCAGCCCCCATGCCAGAGCTTGGCTGGGTGTGGGTGGCAGCCGAGATCTGGCCTATTTCGCTCCTGTGATGAGCAGAGCTTTCTTGCTATTCTGCCAGAAAGATGCAGGCCACCCCCAGAAAAGGGTTCTGTTGTGGTCGCAACCCTTTAAAGCTGTGGCTATGAACCCAAACCTCAGACTCAGAGAGCAAGCCCAGGGCTTGGCACGTAGGGGTTGCCCTGATCACTGTTTCTTAAATTTATTAAGTAAGGGAATGAATAAATGAATGGATGAGTCTGATCAGCTGAAATTTCTGCAATGCCAAAGGAAGCTTCTGGGAAACCACTCTCCTACCGCCTTTGTGTAAAAGGTTAATGAATAATTGCAACCAAGGGTCAAGAAATGCAGTGCATCTCTTCTGATTTCACATTAACAGCAGTGACATAGTAATCATAGCTGCAGTTTATTAATTGCCTACTTTGTCCATATCACTT
The DNA here is from genome assembly GCA_004027775.1 of Bradypus variegatus. NCBI lineage: Eukaryota > Metazoa > Chordata > Mammalia > Pilosa > Bradypodidae > Bradypus > Bradypus variegatus. Next base: position 3,693 of record PVKY010015242.1, on the reverse strand, counting down.
CGGGTTTACTCTGACATGTATATATATTATCAATAAACTTGACCTCAATCCTCTAGGGTAAATGCCATCATCCCCATTTTATAGTTGAGAAAAAAAAACTGAGGCTCAGAAAGGAAGACTAATTTGACCGTGGTCACATGGCTACTGTTCTAGTTTGCTAATGCTGCTGGAATGCAAAACCCCAGAGATGGATTGGCTTTTATAAAAGTGGTTTATTTGGTTACACAGTTACAGTCTTAAGGCCATAAAGTGTCCAGGGTAACGCATCAGCAATTGGGTACCTTCACTGGAGGATGGTCAATGGTGTCCAGAAAACCTCTGTTAGCTGGGAAGGCACGTGGCTGGCCTCAGCTCCAAAGTTCTGGTTTCAAAATGGCTTTCTCCCAGGACATTCCTCTCTAGGCTGCAGTTCCTCAAAAATGTCACTCTTAGTTGCACTTGGGATATTTGTCCTCTCTCAGCTTCTCCAGAGCAAGAGTCTGCTTTCAACAGCCGTCTTCAAACTATCTCTCATCTGCAGCTCCTGTGCTTTCTTCAAAGTGTCCCTCTTGGCTGTAGCTCCTCTTCAAAACGTCACTCACAGCTGCACTGAGTTCCCTCTGCCCGTGAGCTCATTTATATGGCTCCACTGATCAAGGCCCACCCTGAATGGGTGGGGCCATTCCTTCATGGAAATATCTAATCAGAGTTATCACCTACATTTGAGTGGGGCACATTCCATGGAAACACTCAAAGGAATCTAATCAACACTGATAACATCTGCCCACACAAGATTACATCAAAGATAATGGCATTTGGAGGACATAATACATTCAAACTGGCACAGCTACTAAGTGGCACAGGCAGAATTCACACTATATCTGACCATTCTTCCATTCATTCAAAAACATTTATTGAATGCCCACTACCTCATTCACTGTGATCTAGCAGTAGTCACTGGAGATATGTCAGTGAACAAAATGGAAAATTCCTGCTCTCCTGAAGGAGTGAACATTCCAGAAGGAGTGAATCACAATATACAAATAAACATATGCATGCATAGTGTGTCAGGTGGAAGCAGGTGCTATAAAAAATAAAGCAGGCTTAGAGAACGAGGTGGGGGAACCATGTGACTGATGACAGCAGGAGAAGGCAGAGACCCAAAGAGAAGCAGGGAGCGAGTCATGCATTTATCTGGAGAAACAGTGTCCCAGGCAGAGGTCTTAGCCAAGTGCTAAGCCTTGAGGTGGGTGGTCCTTGCCAAGGAGGGAAGCAAGGTAGGGGATGATGTCAGAGGGTCGGGAGGGGCCACATCATGTAGTGTTTGGAGCAGCAGTGAGGACCTTGGGTTATGTATTTGGAGGGAAATGGGGGGGGGGAGTCACCAGTGTGTTTCCAGATGGGGAGACATGGTCAAAGCAGATTTTGAGCAGGACGGGACTCAAGAGTCTGATGTTGTACCTAGTAAGTTAAAGATCGTTATTCTTGACCTCTAAGGGGAGATGCTGACAGGCAGTTGGCTATAGGGAGGATGCAGTTGGGGGCGTGGATGTGGAATCTTCACCATAGCCTGTGTGAAATGCCGTGGGTGGTTGAAACCACCAGGGGGTGTGGGGAGTGAGCAGAAAAGGAGTTAGAAGACAGCTTGGAGCACCAGCAAAGAAGACTGAGAAAGAGTTGTTAGTGAGGTAGGATGACAAACAAGAAAGAATTGCATCCTAGAGGCCAAGTGGAGAAGGTATGTCAAGAAGGGAGTGATTCATTGCATCCACGATTACTGCTAAAGTGACTTAGATTAGGACTGAGGATTTACATTGGTTTTAGCAAATTGGATGTCATTGGTGACCTTGACAAGAGTAGTTTCTTGGGGTGGGGTGGGGGTAGAGGCAAGGAGAAAGCAGGAGAGAATAGGAAGAGAGCAAATGGAGACAATTTCTTCTAGGTGTTGGTAGTCAAGCAGAGCAGGGAGGGTTTATTTTCAAGAGGAGAAATAATGCAGCACGTTTGTATTCCGATGGGAATGACATTTTAGGTTGCAAGGAAAAATGGGGTGATTGCGGGAGTGGTGTCCTTAGCAGACTGGAGTTGGTGGAACTCAGGGGACAACTGGAGATTTGGCCTTAGATTCCAAACCCCTGCTCTGTGCACTCTCCAGGTGGCCTTTCCCCAGCACGTTGCATTTTTGACTTCTCAGAACCACTTCAAACTTCCTGAAAAATGCTCCTCTTGAGAGAACAAAGCCTAGGATGGAACACTTGCTATTTCTGGTGCTGATAACCATGAATTAGAGAGAAGAGAGAAATAGGAGGTGACAGAAGACTTTGTCTGAGCTACTGAATTTAGGTGTGTGAACTGTGAGTGTGGTTACAAAATCACCTTGGTGGGGATGTTTTCAAGGTTGGGAGGCAGTTTCCAAAGGAAGTTAAGACAAAAATTAACCAACACCATGAAAATACAAGTGGCAAAGTGATCTCAGAAGTTTACAGGGGATGTGGTACTCACCAGCGGGTCTCTAACTTAAAAACAGTTGACATTTAAAAGGTTCCTTTCAAGGTCATTTGCACAATGTCAAATGAGAGTCTGCCAGAGTTCCTGGAGATGGAGGGGAGACAGGGGAGCTTGAAGTCCTCGGAGAGCTTGAAGTCCAGACATGTTTTGTTAACACAGGATGGTGACAGGACAGCATCCTGTGTTGAGCATTTGGAGAGGGTTATGCCCAGAAGGGACAAGCAAGGTTGGATAACATGGGTAGGTTTGACAGAGGCAGGACTTGGGCAATTCTTCAGGGAAGGGTGGGCTCCATGCAGGGGAAATGTAGGGAGAAGAGCTTCCTTGACACAGGGAACACCATGTGCAAAACCTCAGATGTGAAATCCTGGGGCACGCTCAGGGAACACCAGATGCCCCAGTTGGGACCTTATCTCAGGGGCTAGGGGGCCCATGGAAAGATTTTGGAAAGGAGAAGGATTGGGGTGGACATGTTTAGCATTCAACATATACTCTCTTCTGAAACAAGGCTGAAAACACAGCTAGGTTTCAAGGCATTGTCTCAATCAATAAATAGACAAGCCGGGAAATGGTTGAACTCCAAGGTACTATCCAGAGTTGAACAGGCTGGTGCTCTCCATTGAGTCTGGGGTCTAGAAGCAGGTGTGGAAGGAGGAGGAGATTTTCCTGTTTCATTGCTACGCACCAAGCCAGGGTCAGCCTTATGCAAATTGGGGAACAGCTGTTGTTGAAATGAAGATTCCAAGTTAAGAATGAAAGTTTCTAAGCATTAGACTCTAATTCTAGTCACACCCATTTCAGTACCTACTATGGATGAAGCATAGTAGGGATGCTCTGGGAATCCAGTAAAAATGAGGACGGGGTACCACTGTGAACATGCAAATGTATTTCAGGAGGACACAGGTGAGCATAAAGAACAGGAAGACAGAATGTGGAAGCTCTGCGCTTTCCATCATCTTTCAGTCCTTCCGAAGGCTTCCAGAAGAGCTCAGCTGAGTGCTGTTGGCTCTAACATCCCTTACAAATTTGAGAATTTGTCCTTTCAACACCTTGAAAACAGACCTCAGGCTTAGAATTTCTGGGGCATCAGTAACCTACTAGAATTCAGTAATGACCTGTTATTTACCGATTTATATTTTTTATTGAGATAAAACTTACCACAGTGACTTAACCTTATTTATAGTCACTGTACAGTTACCTTTCATT
>PVKY010015241.1:0-10256 GCA_004027775.1 Bradypus variegatus | reverse complement strand
TGAAATAAGTCAGACACAAAAGAAGAGATATTGTGTGTTACCACTACTATGAAATCCCTGAACAAGGTTAAAATCAATGCCTTAAAATGTAGAATATTGGGGACCTAGTGATAGACAGAAGCTAGTGGAGGGGGAATGACAATCTAATATGCTCTGATATGTTAATGAGGGTGAATTCAAAGGTATGGGAATGGATAGGGATGATGATTGTTAATGGGATTATAAGTATCAGAGTTGTATTCAAGGTGAATAGGATTGAAAGGCATATATATCACAGGTCAGCACTACAAATATAGATAGGTGTTTGCATGATATACTTTTTTTTAAGGTAAAAATAACTCATGTTTATTGAGGAAACTGAAAAATGCAGGAAGCTAAAAATCACCTTTCACCCCAACACTAGGGAGAAACGCAGGTAACATTTTGATACATTTCCTTCCAGTCTTTTCTCTAGGTGCTTGCAGAGTTCTCTTTTTTAATTTGTCGTATATAACTGGCATCAGGCTGTATACATTATCTGGCAAGTCCCGCTGTTTTACCTGGCATCGGGCGGTGAGATTTTTGCCGTATTGGTAAAAAATTTTGCCAACGTGATTTTTAATGGTTGTGTAACGTTCCAGTTAATAGAGGAATGGTAATCTACGTAGCCCGTATTGTTAGACATTTAAGCTATTTTTGTAGGCAACACCATGCTTTTAAATTTATTTGTGATCTTTTCAATGGTGCGTGATATACTTCTAAGGTATGACACTAGTACAGAGAGTTGACAATAAATGGTATATGGGAAAAATCTACCTATTGCATAGTAGGGACTATAATTAATAAGAATACTAGTATCACACAAATACTAGGGACAAATAATTAAGGGCTAAAAAGAGCTTTGGGGTGTTTTTGGTCATGAAAATTGTTTAAAATGGAGAGTGATGACTGTGCAATGATAATGTGAGATATGGATGGATTATTGTGGACATGACATATGCTACGTGAACTTAGGAACCCCCTACTTTATAAGACAAGCCTTCAATCTGGAAGCTTGTTCTTGTGAAACTTATGGTTGTAAAGGGAAGGCTAAGCCCACCTGTAATTATGCCTAGGAGTCACCTCCAGAGAATCTCTTTTGTTGATCAAATGTGAGTTTTCTCTCTCTAAGCCCAACTCTGCAAATAAATTAAGCCCCCCCAACACAGGACAGGACCCTCCAGATGAATGAGTCTCCCTGGCAATATGGGACACAGATTCTGAGAATGAGCCTGACCCTGGCATCAAGGGTATAAGAATGACTTTTTGACCAAAAGGGGAAAAGAAAGCCAACAAAATAAGGTTTCAGTGGCTAAGAGATTTCAAATAGAGTCAAGAGGCTGTCCTGGAGGTTACTCCCATGCAAGCTTCAGCTAGACATGCCAAATGGCTACAGTATGATAAGCCCATGTCAGTAGTAGTCCTGAAAACCCTAAAGAATATCCAGATCCCTATCTGAGACACTATGAAAGTTTCACTCATTAAGTTTATTCTTCAGAAACTTAAATCCTCCAGAGAACTGCTATGACAGTTAAGTCTCAAAACCCAGAGGCAATAGCCTCTTCAAGAACATCAACCAGATGTGTTCCCTTTTCCCATAATGTTGACACCCCTTTTTAACATGAACCAGTTAGGGCGGTCACTGCCTAGACATCCCTCAAGATTGGGAAAGTGATTAAACTAAAGGAAGGGGTAGCAACAGACAAAACAGAATTTAACAAAAGATTATGAATACTGAATTTCTATATAATTTTCTTTTCCTTAGTGGCTAGAGTACAAGAATAGCTAGAAGGAAGGAATTGAAATGGTGGAACTGTAACCCGTAGCATTTAATGTTGGGAAAGTTCTATCTTTTCACATACCTCCCCCAACAGAAATTGGAAAAAGACTCTCATATATGATTTTAGTAGAATACCTAGGCCCAGCTCACAAAATTCCAGTTTGCCATTGGAATGTATATTGCTCACACATTTGAACATGCTTAACAGTTTTTTAGAATAATTCCTCCTATGCTTGAAGGTGACTGTAATTTAGCATAACTTTAGAGAGAGGTGGGATATTAAAGGATACAGCCAGAAGCCAACAATTACAGAGTCATTTGATTATTGTAGTCCACCACATATTAAAGAGAGTGAGAATAAATTTAACATGACATTTTCCTCTTTCCACATCCTGTAGTCCTACAAAGCCAGCAAGGCATTGTGGTAGTGACAGAAGGGGGCTGGGTCCAGGAGATCTCAAGGGCAGGGATAGCATCTCATTCATTTCTCTCTCCACTACCTGGCAGAGCACCCAGGGTGTTCATTCCCAGATATAGCTGGAACTCAATCAACACCACTTCTAGCTATATGATATTGGGCAGGTTATTTAATCTCTCTGAGCCTTGGTAGGATATAACTACTGTATCCATTGGGTTTGTGTAAAGAGAAAATGAAGTAACATTGGTGAAGCCTGGCACATGGCAGGTGTTTGACAAATGTTGATTCTCTTCCCCTTTCACTTCTTGTGTACTTCCTATTCCTTTACCCCAGTTATAAATTATTTGAGGCAAGGACTTTGTCCATCCTTCTTTGTTCCCCAATAGCACAGGATCTTCTGCATAGTGGTAGTTTGGATTTATTCACTCATTCAGCCAATCTCTGAGCAACCTACAATGGACAAAAGCTTCGAGTTGAGAGAGAACATGCACATTCAGGAACCCCAAGGAAATGAACATAACCAAAGCGAAGTTTTTAAGGAGGAAATGATGAGAAACAAGGCTAGAGGCTAGAATGGTTAGCCTGAATTAGCTCTCAGAAGGCTTTGTAGGTCTTATAAGAACTTTGGACTTTATCCTATAAGGCAGAGGATTGTCACTGAACCAGGGAGTGGCAGGAACTTCTTTGTATTTTAGAACTGCTTGCAGGTTTCCAACTTTTGTATGCTTAAGAATCACCAGGGAAGCTTGTTAAATTTCAGATTCTAGAACCATACTCTGCAGTAGAGCTCAGGAATATGCTTTTAGACTGGCACCCTAAGTGATTCTTATTCATTTAACCTAGAGTAGCAGACACTTCGAAAGTGTAAGACCCACTAGAAGGCTATTCCAGCAGCCCTGGGAGAACTGACCTGAACTAGGTAGTGGGCCCAACTAGTTCCCCTTCCAGTCTGATCAATCTGTCATCTCGTGCCTCACCTCTAAAGCCTGAAGCCTCCTCATCCTCATTGAAGACCAGCTGGAAGTCCTCCCAGTACAGCCCTGCCCAGGGCCGGAGGCTGGAAAAGAATTTGGAGATTGACTGGATGAGGAGTGTGCAAAGGAGGGGAGGGAGTCTAGGAGGCCATCAGCTTCTGGCTTGGGACAAATGATAAAATGGTGGGCCACTCAGTGAAACAGGGAGACAGGAAGGAATAGGAGCAGATCAGGGAAGTAGAAGGTAAATTGAGGAATTTTAGTTGGAATTCTCTGAGTTTGAAATGCCTCTGAGACATTCAAGTGGAGAAGTTTAGAAATCAGTTGGATAGAGTGATTGGAAGCTCGGATGAAAGGTCTGAACTAGAGATCAAGTCTTGGGAAACGTTAGCCAATGGACGGTAATAGAAGTGGGTGAAATCATTCCAGGAGAAGGAAAAGAGTAAGATGATCTAGAATGAAACCCCAAGGAACATTTAAGGGAAGTTTCAGGAAAAAAAAAATATTGCAAAAAGAACTGAGAAGGACAGGCCTGAGAGGTGGGAAGAAAAATCTACCTCTTGCAAGTCATAGAAGTCAAGGGGAGTGAATTAAAGAAGGAAGGAGGAACTGGGAAGCACCCTGGATTCGGCAAAGGAGGTTGTGGTGACCTTGTGGAGAGCAGTTTTAGTGGAGCTATGGGGACAGTACCAGATTGCAGAGGATTGAGGAGTGAGTGGGAGGTAAGGGAGTGGAGACAGCTGGCATGGACATTTTTTTCAAGATGTTTGGCCAAGAATGGGGAAATAGAATTGAGGGAGAGTCCTTTTCTTTTTTTTTCTATGCTAACGGGAGGAGTGGAACAAAATACGGGAACAAAGGAAACTATCAATAAAGCTGACTGATAGCGGCGTGATGGCGTGATGGAATCCAGGGCGCAGACGTTGGGATTAAAACAGGAGAGACCTACTTCTATTTTTTTAATCGAATGGAAGGAGGCAAAGACTGAATGGTTTGGAAGCTTGATATGGGGTAGTTGAGCGAGTTCTCATCTAATGGATTCTATTTCTTCTTGAAAGTTGAAAGACAGGTCATCACTAAGGAGTTTGTTGAATGAATAAATGAACATATTTCCTCAGTTTGTCAAAAGTAGAGGATTACCAGTAGGACAGAAATAGTCACTGCACTCGAGGCTGGAGTCTAGTGGGAAGCTAGTCGAGGCTGAAGCTTTAAAATTTAAAGGATGAGGCTGACTGAGAGGAAGTGTGATGTTTCTCTAACGGCTAGGTTTGGTCCACATCAGGAGACACAGAACAAGGTCCCCCCCACACACACCGAATCTCATGCTGGGGCTTTGATTTAGGCTCCCCCTTTCTCAGCTGATCAGTCTGCCTTCCCCGGCCTGTGTCTCACGTCTGAAGCCTCAAGCCTCCTTGTCCCCACAGAGGACCAGCTGGAAGCCATTTTGATTCCACTCCACCGCAGAAGGACAATACAGCCCCGCCCAGAGCCAGGCGCGCCCCCGCGGCGGGCCTGGTGCGCGTGTCCGCGCCTCTTCCCGCCGACCTGGCGGGCGCTAGGCCCCGGCAGAGGCGGAGCGGGGCGGGGGACCTGGGGTGGTTATGTAAGCGTTGCGCGCTCCCGCGAGGCGGCAGCCAATGAAAAACACTGGAGGCTCGTGCTCGCGCACGCAGGGAGGGGGAAAGGAGCGCACAACGTGCGCGCGCCCTCTCCCTCCTCCACCACTACCGCCTCCTTCTTCTGCCGCTTCTGGTGCTGCTTGTGTGCTCGTTCGGTGTGGACCTGGTACCTCTTTTGTGAAGCGGCAGCTGAGGAGACCCCGGCTCTCGTCATGGCCGACGAAAAACCCAAGGTGAGCCCGGCGCCGGCCTCCTTCCCTCGCCGCGCGGCCGGGGTCACGGCGCAGGCTGGGGTCCGGCCCGAGCCCGCCGCGGGTTCCCCGCGTTTCCCGGGCCCCCCGGGGCCGGCCGCGGCTCAGGCCCGAGCGCTCCGCGCCATTTTCCTCCCTCCCTCTTTGCCTCCCTCCCGCGCGGGAGGAGGCCCCGCCGCCCTCCCCCGCCCCCGGCGGCCTCGGAGTGCGCGCCCGGCGCGAGTTGGGCGGGCAGATCGCGGCCCACCGGCCCTAGGCAGGGGCTCCTCCGGGCGCGCGTGAGGAGAGGCGTTAGGGCGCGCGGTGTCCCTACCCTGCGCGGACCCCGCGCCGCGGCTGGTGTTGCCGCCTCCACGGTGGCGGGGAAGCCCCCTCCGTCCGGGGCTTTCCCTCTCGGGGGCTGGGGGCTGCGCGCATCTCGCGACCCCCGCTCAGGGTCGCGGCGGCGCGGGGGAGGACTCGGGATGAATGGATAAGCTGCCGGCAGGCTGGAGGCCGGATGCAGGTCGGACCATCGTGAGGGGCCTGGGGGTTTGGGGGATTCCCGGGGTGAATTTCCCACTTTGGCCCCGGGGCCCGATGGGGGAGAGGCCGCGGTTTTTCCCTGGGTGCCAGACAACCTCTAATCCGCGGAGACCATGTGGTTTCGAGAAGTTGGAGGCAGATGTAGAAGCAGAGAGACTTTGTAGGGCTTAACTTCGTAACGCGGTTTTTGAGGCACCAGGAGACTTTTCCTGTGAGGACTAGGGCACACATCTTCCTGGCGCAGAGTTTTTCTTATTTGGGTTTGTTTTGTGATCCCCGTTCCTCTCTGAAGTGATTTGGGGGGTACAGAATTCCTTCTACACTTAATTTTGGTCAGTTTCAGGTTGGGTGGAAATCTACAGGGAAGACTTGGAGTAAAACTGCGTATTTGCCCCATGACAACAAAGGGGAGGGGAGAATAAGTGGCCTCAACTAAAAATAAACAGAAATGAAGCTGCTAATAGAAGCGAGTATTTAATTGTGGTTCAGAGTTAATTACCGTTGCTCCAGAGAGAATCAGAGGCTATTCTTCAATTAGATTTTTTTTTTTTTGATGTAGATACGTTATTAAACTGAGTTCGGTAACTTTGTTAACAAGAGAGTCGTTAACAAGAGAGTTGTTGACTCGCAAGTTCTAGACTTCTTTTTTTTCCTTGCATGCTAATTAAGCAATTGCACTTAAAACGTTTTGAAAAGAAAAATGACACTTGTTTTTAACTTTTTGGGGGGGATCGATTTTGGGGGGTAATATAGTTTATGCCTTTTTAGAAAAATAAGCCTCAAGAGAATACTGCGGTAATTGGGTAGGACCCATCTTTTAAAATCCATTATTGCCATTGGTAGTACTGCGTGCGGGCTACCCTTCCGTTCCTGTGACAGCTCTTGAACGTGGTTGCTCCAGGATTTCTCATCCTTGGGATTGATTTCAGAGGCTGAAAACACCTGTATGCTGTTCTGTCATACAGAATGAGAACTGAAGCAACTTGGGCTGCTACTACATAAAAAGGTGTCTGTTTTTCACATTTTCCAAATTATACTTTTATTTTTCTTTCAACAGGAAGGAGTCAAGACTGAGAACAACGATCATATTAATTTGAAGGTGGCGGGGCAGGATGGTTCTGTGGTGCAGTTTAAGATTAAGAGGCATACACCACTTAGTAAACTAATGAAAGCCTATTGTGAACGACAGGTGAGGAACTGATATGTGCATTTCCACTGAATAAAACTTAAAAATCCACAAAACCTTATTTTCTTGAAAATAGAAACTAGACTAGCATAATATAATGACTGCTATGTAGGATGCATATGCACTTACATATTTGGCCTATCAGTTTTATCATACACTTGGTGTATCGATTTCTTGATTCCTATTCCTCTTGGGAACCCTTATGATGGGTTGGTTAGTATTATATATTGTTCTAGTCCTATGTCAGAAATGTATCAAATTATATTCACAACATTTGGTTTGTTTCCAAGGGAATGTTATTGTACTTATGTAAGAAAATGAGTAAACTTAGTAAAATTTCTTGTCAGGTTCTTCTTTTTAAGGATTTGAAATTTGTCTTGTGTCAAAACACAGATTTATTTTGAGCATGGTAGCCAACTTGGAAATAAGAGTTTAAAGACATTGCAGTTTTCATAATGCATGCAAATTGTAATGTTTGCTTTCTTTTTTACACTAGTAGTAGAGGTCAGAAAAATTTAACCCCACTGAGCCAAGCATAAACATTCCTATGTTATAAGGATATTTGCATTTTTCTCAGAAAATAGTAAATAGATTTTGAGGGGAAAAAGTAGAAAGTCCTATCCCTCTTGATTTGAGCAGACCCTGGGAGGTAAATGCCTGATTTTGCCAAGACGTAGGAGCTCCCTTTTGTGATGAAGATAACAAAGGCAACTTTAAAGATGATTTTTGCAAGTATAACAAAAACTCTTGATACCTAACTTAAGTAATCCACCATTAACTTGGCAGAAACATTTTTCTGGTTCTACCCTGAATGTGTACTATATGTTGGGAAGATTATTTTATTGGACTAGAGAAACTTATCTACACTGTGAGTTGTCTTAAAAATAGGCTCAAAATAGATTAAGGCTTAAATATATAAATTGGGAGATTGAGTCTGAGTGGAGGAGTTGATATGTGGGCATCCAGCATGAGATTTAAGGGCATTTGAAAGAAATAGTGAACACTTGGAAGTTATAAATCTTTTTTTTTAAGTGCTTGAAGCTTTTATGCTTAATTTTAAATAAACTGTGATAAGAGAATACTGTGCTCCTAATTCCTTAGTTTCATATTAACTTATAATTCCTTATAAAAATAGAATCTTTAATATATTACTTAAGGAATTTTCATGAAATCCTCCTAAGAATAAGTAAATATGTACTTATTAATTGAGCTAAAGAATCTGTGCACTGCTATCTTCCATATTTGAAGACTAGTGCCCCTTCAAATTATTGGGGAATTTTTAAAAGGTAATTATTTTTTGTAGCAAAACCTTATAAAAAGTGGAAATTGAGCTTAGATTTATTGGATTTGAACAAAATTCTCTACATATCTTGTTTAACTTTTCTCTAGTTAACTATAAAATTTTCGTCTTTCAGTGGTCATGTTTTCCAATATTTATTATGAAAATTTTCAAATGTATGGCCAAGTTGAATACCTATATGCCCACCACCTTGATTTAACCATTAACATTTTACTATACCTATCTATTGATCCTCTCCACTTTAAGACGTTTCCATTTTTAAGACTTTCCATGTTACTTTTAGGAGTCCCAAAGGAGCTTTATATTTATCTGTTATTTACTTACCAGATGCCTCCCGTGTGCTTGTGGCATTGTATTAGGTGCCAGGAAAAAAAAAAAAAAAAAAACTCCAGCACTTCCTGTGCTCCAGAAGAGTGCCCTATAAAATGGAGAACTATCAGGTCAATCAAATTTTTTTTGCATTTTCCTACTGTGATAAAATCAATTTAGTATGACCCAATGTAAAGTTTTCCTTTAACTACTTATCTGTTTGGTATGTAATATGATTTGAAGATCTGATATGGGAAGAGCTTGGAAAGATTATGTCTATCTGCATTTTCCTCTTAATTTGGGAATAACTTTGCAGTTCTGAGTGAAACAAGAGGCCTGTTTACTTTTCAGAGGGTTTCTCTAAGGAAGAGGGAGTTGAATTGTCATATAATTGGGCTGATAACCTGCTTTTTGAGAGTAGGTACTGGCTTTCGAAAGACTAAAATATTTATCCAGGTCTGCTTTGCATGGCTAAAGTGTTTTTGGCAGTTGAAAATTCATGAGCAGGGACACCTGATCAAGGTTAGTTGAATTCTCATATTTACTTTCTAATGAACTCGCTTGGCATCCTTTCTCTGGAGAAGTTCCAGTGAGTGTCTGTTAGGCATCTCAAACTGAACATGCAAAGGAGGTGTCTTGATTGTAGAGGTCTGCTTTTGCTCTTGCATCCCCACTCAGTAAATGGCACCCTTCTACATTCAGTTACAAAGGGTCTAACCTTGGAGGCGTCCTTAATGCTCTCATGACTCACTGGATCCACCAGCAAATTCTGTTCTTTACGTAAACCTGTGTCGTCTGATACAGTAGCCCCAAGCTACATGTGACTGTTGAGCACTTTAAATGTCACCAGTCCAAACAGATTGAAAACTCAGTATTAAAAAAAGTAAAATAGCTCAATTTTTTTACGTTGATTATATGTTGAAATGGTGTTTTGATTATATATTAGGTTAAAATGTTTTATTAAAATTTTACCTATTTTTTTAACTTCTAATTTGGCTACTAGAAAATTTAAAATTACATACGTGACTTGCATTAGATTTCTGTGGGGTAGCTCTGAGCTAGGCAATCTATGGCTACAACCATTTTATTTTGGTCTTGTTCACTTACACCTTTGGAGCCCTCTCTGTCTACTCTATCTTAAGTCAAAGTGTCTGTTCCTCGATGGCTCTTAGTCCTCCTCCTTTTTATTTTATTATTTTTTTTAATTTGCTTTTACATTTATCTCAACCTGTTTTTGTCTGACTCCATTAAAATGTAAGCTCCATGAGGCTAGGGACTTTTTGTTCACTGTCATTTAGCGTATAGACCAACTCCTGGCAACAGAATGTGCTTAATAAATGCTTGTAAAATGATAAATAACCAGTATTAGTTTCCATAAACAAATATCTCTAGGAGTTAAGTTTTTATTCATATGTAGAATTGGTGCGACCACAATATGCTAGCCAAATAACCTTCACCTGAGAGCATACTGTTCCATTCTAGTGTGGATTCACTTGGCATTTCATGGAGTGTCACAGATTCATTAGTCCATCAATTCTGTGAAAAGAAGAAATGGACACAGAAATACCTCACACAGCTCTTCATGGAGCAGAGGTGGTCCTAGAGCTCAGGGCTGTCCTTTACACAAGAAGAGGTTCCAAAGACTGGTTCAATGTAAATGTAAAATCTTAAAGGGGAGTTTCCTGAATTTTGGACTTGATTCTAGCAGATCTCATTTGAAGAGATTTTATTGGGAAGGACATGCCTAAAAAGCTGGTGTTGTGTTATCTGAGAAAACAGAGTTAGAGGTAATTGGTGGTTATATAGTGACTTACTGAGGATACGTTTTATCATGTTGGGGCTTTCGAAATTCTCAGCTTAGCTCTTTTTTTTTTTT
>PVKY010015240.1:0-10256 GCA_004027775.1 Bradypus variegatus | reverse complement strand
CTCTTGGGGCATTTGTCCTCTCTTAGCTTCTGCAGAGCAAAAGTCTGCTTTCAAAGGCCGTCCGTCTCCAAAACGTCTCTGTAAGCTGAAGCTCCTGAGTTCCAGTGCATTCTTCAAAGTGTCCCTCTTGGCTGTAGCTCCTCTTCAAAATATCACTCTCAGCTGCACTGAGTTCATTCTGTTTGTCAGCTCATTTATATGGCTCCAGTGACTTAATTTAGACCCACCCTGAATGGGTGGGGTAACACCTCCATGGGAATTGTCCAATCAGAGTCATCACCCACAGTTGGGTGGGGTGCATCTCCAAGGAAACATTCAAAGAATCACAATCTAATCAACATTGATACATCTGCCCACACAAGATTACATCAAAGATAATGGCATTTTGGGGACATAATACATTCAGACTGGCACAGATATATACACAGAGTTGTCACCACAATCAGTTTTAGAAAATTGTAATCACCCCTAAATAAAACCCCATACTCATTAGGAGTCACTCCTCATTTTTCCCCAACCTCTCTAACCCTAGGAAATCAATAATCCTCTTGCTGTCTCTATAGATTTACCTTTTTGGTCATTTTATATAAATGGAACCACATAATATGTGGTCTTTTGTGTCTGGCATCTTTTACCTAGCATAATGTTCTCAAAGTTCATTCATGTTGTACCGTGTATCAGTAACTTCTTAAATGTAAACTACTGAAAATCAAACCTTGATAAAATATTTTTGGCTAGATAGAATATACAAAAGAGTCACTATAATGAAGTTATATCAGAATTTCAAAGTGGCATGAGATTTGAGTATAAAAACGAAGCACAGTTTCAAAGTATTTATTGTACATCCACTATTTGCTATTAACTATTAACCATAAATAGCTGACTCTTCAATTGCTATTTCCATTTCTCAAGTATCCATCAGTCATTCAAATTACATCTCCAACTAAACATCTCCATTTGGATATCAAGGAACTGACACCTTGAACTCAATTCTCCTTCTTCTAAGGAACAAGAACCTCCTTGTTTTTGCTAATGACAGAATTCACACAAGCTTAAGAGCTCAATATTCCTTAACAACTCCTGTTGCTTCCACATTCAATAAGCTGCCGAATCTTATCAACTCTATTTTTAAAATTATCTTCTGTTTTGGTGCTCCAATCCTACATGACTTCATAATAGTTTAGGCATTCATTATGTCATACATCCCAAATCTGCAGTTTTCCATCTTTTCCTCTTCTGCCATGGACCAAGCCATAATCCCCTTTTATCTAGGTACTGTAACAGCATCCCCATTACCCCCCTGCTTCCATTCATGTACTCATAACTCATTTGCCACAGTGACAGTATTTTTAAAATTTCAATCAGATTATATCAGTTTTCTGCTCAGAACCTTCTAATAGCAACCTATCACACTTAAAATAAAGGCCCTACAAAAGACCTGAAGAGTCATTTTTCCAAAGAGGAACACAAATGGCTGAAAAGCACATGAAGAGATGCTCAGCATCACCAGGAATTAGGGAAATGCAAATCAAAACCATGATGAGATATCATTTCATACCTACTGGAATGGCCACTATTTAAAAAAAACAGAAAACTACAAGTATTACAAAGGATGTTGAGAAATAGGAACACACCTTCATTGCTGGTGGGAATGTAAAATGGTGCAGCCACCCTGGAAGACAGTTTGGCGGTTCCTTAGGAAGCTAAGTGTAGAACTGTCGTATGGTCTGGCAATCCCGCTACTAGGTATATACTCAGAATAACTGAAAGCAGGGATGTGAATAGATATATGCATACCTATGTTCATAATGTCATTATTCACAACTGCCAAAAGACAGTAGCAACCCGTGTCCACCAACCAATGAAAGGATTAACAAAATATGGTATATACATACATTGAAATATTATTCAGCTCTAAGAAGGAATGTAGTCCTGACGTATGTGATAACATTGAGGACATTATGTTGAGTGAAATAAGCCAGACACAAAAGGGCAAATATTGCATGATCTCACTAATATGAACTAATTGTAATGAGCAAACTCATGGAGTTAAAAATCTAGAATACAGGTTACCAGGAGATAGAAGAGGGTAGAGAATGGGGAGCTGATGCTTAATTTGTGCAGAATTTTTAATTATGTTGATTGTAAATGTTTGGAAATGGATGGAGGTGACAGCAGCACATTATTGTGAGTGCAATTAACAATGAATAGTGTATGTAATTGTGGATGAAAGGGGGAGTTTAGGGTCATGTATGTCAGTAGAAGGAAAGCTAGAGGATAAAATATGGAACCGTATAACATATTAAACTCTAATGTGGATGATGACTGGTTAATAGTACAAACATAAGAATGTTCTTTCATGAACTAGAACAAATGTATGTAACTATTACAAGATGTTGATATCAGGGTTGAATATGGGAAAAATGCACCTAATGCAAACTATGGACTACAGTTAATAGTAACATTTTAATAGTCTCATCATTTGTAACAAAGGTACCACACCAATGCTAAGTGTCAATAATAGGGGGGGTGTACGGAATATGGGGTTTTTCTTTCTGTAGTAATCAAAATGCTCTAAAATTAATTGTGATGACAAATATACAACTCCACGATTATATTATAAGTCACTGATTGTACACTTCGGATGGATTGTATGGTATGTGAAAATATCTCAATAAAACTGCTTTTTTAAAAAAAAGGCCTTGTATGGTCAAACAGCTCCCTTGTTCTCACACCTCACTTCTTATTACTCTTCTCCTCACTATACAGCAGGTATACTGGACTTCTTTTCTTTGACTAAACCAAAACATTCCCCCATTGTACATCTTTATTTGGAATGCTCTTCCTGTCATGGCTCATTCCTTTTTGACATTATATTTCAGCTTAATGTCACTTGAGGGTGGCTCTCTTTGAACAGAACTAAAGCAGACATATTTGCTTCATTTGAATTCACTAAAGTACCCTTATTAACATGTGGCATTTTCATGTGTATTTCATTTATGTCTAATTGTATTTGTCTCTTTACTCCCTCTAGAATGGGAGATGTATGACAGCTGGGTCTTGTCTTGTTCATTATTTATCCCCAGTACCTAGCAAAGTGCTTGGCACTTGGGACTTCAATAAATGTTCAATGGTTAACAAAATGAAGAGGTCCCTGCTCTCTTGGAGCTTACATTCTAAAGGTGAGATCTATAAATAAAAGAGAAAATTAAACACTTAAATTTTAACTGTTGCACTAGGAGAGAATGAGCCATGAGGAAATTGAAAAATGTATTTATGTGGAAGAACCTGAAGCTTCTCTGAGATGAGCTGACACTTAATGCTGAGATCTGAATGAAGGCTGGGTAGTAACCAGCCAAGCAGAGCCCAGGGAAGAAAACTCACAACACAAAGTACAAATATGAGAGAGAGGCTACAGTCAGTGAGTTCCTGGAAAATCAGTGTGGTTACAGTAGTGAAACAGGAGAATGCTGAGAAGTGGCTGGAAAGGTAATCAGGGACCAGATTATACGAGCTTTGCTAGGGAATTGCAAGGAATTTAGATTTTACTCTAAGGAAAATGGCATGTCATTTAAGTAGCTAAATGACATTATCTGACTTATTGTTTGGAGACTTGCTATATAAACTGTGTTGGAACCAGCGGCAGCAGCATCACTGCTAAGCTTGTCAAAACTGCAGCATCTCAGGCACCTACGGGAACTGAGTAAGAACATATTTTTTAACAGGATGCACAGGTATTTCATATGCATATTTGGGAAACACTATTGCAGAGAATACAAAATTGCAGAGAAAGGGTGAGGAAGAGTCTAAGAGGGGAAACTTGCTAGGGCAATATTTTACGGTGCAAGTTAAGAGATAATGGTGGCCTTGCACTAGCCAAATAGAGTTCTCAGTAGGCAGGTGGCTGTGTGAACCTGCATTTCTGAGAAAAGCTGGGGACTGGAGATAAAAGATCTTAAGTTGTGGGGTATCCTGCTTCCCAGTTTCAAGTGTTATTTGTTAGTGCTTTATACTTGACAAATGTTTGCGTGTTTTGCTGTCTATATGGAAAATAAGGCATGCCTTTTTTCCTAAAGTTGTCCAAGCTCTTTACTCTTTTACTCTCAAGTCCTGTCACTAGATATCCTTCATCAAGTTCTTATGAACCCCTTCACAAAAACTTTGCTTTAAATATGTCAGAAAACCCAAGGCCCTAGAGTAATCAATACTCTTCTTCCTTCATAGCTCCTATGATTTTCCATTGCCAGCTCTTAACTGGGACAGGTATTCTCAGGCCTTTCCAGTTTCCAGATACAAAGCAGCTTGGAACCTTCAGAATACATTTCTTTTAGTGTCCAATTATATATTCTTAAAAAAAAAAATCATTGAGCTTGAAGCCAGTTAGTCAATGGGAATGAAAGAACAGAAGGAAGTTCCAACAGGACAAGAAAACAGATTCTCCAATCCAAAGTCAAAACAAGAACCTGAGCCACAGAGGTTTCCTGCACTAACTAAATGGCAAAATGGAATTCCAATTTAATGATCTCTCCTATACCATCTTGTCATCAACGAAAGTTTAATCGTTGAAACGTTGGTTGCAACAATTAAAAACAAAGGGAAAATTATTATTTTTGCGGTATGGGTAACGGGAGAACTTCTTGCCATGATTTCAACTCTTACCCAGTTGGTATGCACAGGAAAAATATCCAGAACATCAGAATACACTGGCACAATCCATGATCCTGCCTCTCTTGGTAAAATTCAGGATACAGGCTAACCTAGGGGAATTAGTGATACTAACATTTTCAACGCCATTACTACGTCCTTATTTGTTCCCCCGATGGGCAATTTCCTAGTTGTTTGAAACTCTTTCCAAGCAATTCTCAGAACTCTGAGAAGGCAGGCCTTTTTCAGGAAATCATATTTACATTGGAAGGAGATGGGAGCCAACGGTGTTGCAAAACGGAGGTTTGCTTCGAGTCAAGAGTGGGCCAGGGTTAAGTGACAGCAAGGCTGAATAAGGTCTGCTCGGTACCCGGCCCCCAGGGTGGCCTCAGCCCCGTGGGGAAGGGAGGTTTGGCGGTGGAAAAGGCAGGGCCCCGCGCCTCCAGGTGCTAGCCGCGATGAATGGGCGGAGGGACTCGGCACCTCCTCCTCGCTCGGGACGCGCGTCCGGGGAAATCACCCTGGGTCCCGCTCCTCCCCGCCCCCCCAACCCCCTGGCGCGGGGAGAAGAGGGATGACCCGGCGATCGCAGAGGTTATAAAGGGCTACGGGGCGACCGCGGCTGGCTTCCGCGTCTCCAGCTCCGCCCTCGCGCCTCCCTCTCGGCTCGGGCTTTCGCTTCTGCTCCGGCCCCACTCGACCCTCTCGGGCCTCGGCTAATCGGGCTGCAGCAAAAGATGGCGGCTCCAGCGGATTGCCCGGCTCAGACCGACAGCTCGGAGATGCTGGCTGCCGCCCTAGCGGACGTGCCCGAGCTGGCGCGGCTCCTGGAGGTCGATCCGTACCTGAAACCCTTCGCTCAGGACTTCCACCGCAGGTAATGTCCCGAACCCCAGGTAACCCACGCAGCGAGGGAAGGGACCTTAGCCCCCACGAGCTCCAGGTTAGGCCACTCTTGCGCGCGCGGGTTGCGCCCTTCCCCGCCCTTCCCCGCCCTTCCCCGCCCTTCCCTGGCCGGGCTCGCCCACCCCGCCCCGGGGAGGGGCGTCGGTGGGCGGGACGTTGGAGTGACTCCGGGAACTGGGTGCTGTGGCTTCTGTGGGTTGAGACCTCCAGTCCCGGCTGTAGACACTGGAACGCCGAGTTACGTTAAACTTCTTTCTTCGTTCCCTCTTCCCTTCCTCCAGTCGTTTTTGCGCCATTGCCTACGTGCTTGCCTCCCAGTGCTGGGGAGTGAGCAGCGCCAATGCTGCTTTTAGATATTTGCATGCACCAGAGTGCTTCTGTGAAGTAGCGTGTGAATAAAACCCAGCGTGTGTAATTGCGCAGTTAAAATTTTCTAGTTTACTTCAGAGCAAATATTGTGAGTTTATATCCAACCGGATTCTTTCAGGCAGACACTATGTGCTCTAGCTTTTGTTCTTTCCTTATTAGTATTCTCTGTTCTCAATCCTGTCTTGGTCGCTTTTTTTCCTTGGTCCCACATTTAGGAGTAAACGTACAGAATTTGCCCATGTTTGACATTGCCATCCTGAAGAGGGAGAAATGAAAGGAAAGCTAAACTTCTGGAGGCCAATGTAGGATGCTTTGCTTTTAGCTTGCTTCCTACCATGCTGTAGTAAATTGGTTTACACAATTTAGTTGCTGTAATAATAATTCTAGTCAGCGCAATCAAAAAGGTGTAGCTTTTTTTAAAAAACAAAAATAGTTATAATAATTATAGTATATACATTGTGAGGTAAGCACATTGTGATTTAATGATTTCAGCCCTTTTAGCAGATTTACTTCAGAATGAAAACTACTGATTATACGTAGCCGATTTTTTAAGTAATAGTAAAGCTAGTTATTGGAGTGAAAAAGCATTGGGGATCAAGACAAAGGGCTCATTTGGAGTTAAAGAAAAAAAAACAGAAAAAACCTTAAGTTCATGTCCTGGCATTGCCTTTTGTTACCTGTATTCAGTAAAAGTTTAAGGAACCCCTGTGAGCAAAACCACTGTTGTAGGCGTTGTAGGGGATGAGAGGATGAACACACCATCTCATTCTGGAACTTGTACATCCTAATGAATGTGCCTCAACATCTTGAGATACTGCTCAGTTAGTCAAATGATTGTGCCATTATATAAACGGTTTGGGGAGCAGCCTTGTGAAATTGCTTTTGAAATATGCAGCATATGCTTTTTGATTTAGAAATAGTCAGTTATGGTGCAAAAGATGGTAATTAAAATTGGTGGTCAGACTTTTTTGAGTGCTTATAATGATGACATTGATTTACATGTATGCTTGTAAAAGGATCCTTAAGAAGTTTCTAAAATGTTCTGTCTAGATTTTTCCTTTTTTTTTTTAAATGGTATCAATCAGGCATACATGCCTTGTTTAATGTTTCTTTCATGTGCTTCACCTCCAACTCCATTGGGATTGAATCAATTATAAATCCTCTTTCATGTTTTGTCAAAACTAATGAGGGGGACAAAGGCCACAATAAAGAAGTGGGGGAAATTCAGTGACCTTAGTGAAGGCTGGTCAAATGGGCCTTTATGTCTCACTGTGACCTGGATTCAATTTCTGACCTTGGTTCTCAGTAATTGCCATTTTCTAGCACAGCTGTTTCATTTAGGTATATCAAATAGTAGTTTGGCAGCAGTCACTTCTACTGTTAGCACTTGAAGAGTAAAAAATTTCTCCTTTAGTGATTATGTTCCTGGTTACTCATCCAGCTTTCTGTTTATTTCTAGCAACCCACCTGGACAGTGTGTCGTAGGCCTAACACAAATACGCACATCCAGTCAACCATTTAGGTGCAAAGTTTCCTACTAAAGAGTGAAGAAAATTTGGAGTATAAATGGCAATAAAAAAAGTGGTGAGGAGGGAGGCAATTACTTCTCACTGATGGTTTGTCATCCTTCCCAGACCAACTTCTCTTTATTTGAAATTCTATTTCATATTTTTGTTGTTCTTGTTTACCTTTTCTGTAAGAATTTTGAAGGGCTCCAAACTCATGTCCTTGCTTTAAAAAAAATTTCTTGATAGTCTTTCTAAAGATGTAAGACACAATACTAAAAAAAAAGGCCAACAATTAGAGCCTGTTTTGTAGATGGCATACCAAAGTCACTATTATTTGACATGATTTAGGACCAGGATATTAGTAAAATGAAAAAAGACAAATTTGGATGGAAACAGGATGAATAAAAATGTATCATGGGCTTCTATTATATAGAACAATAATGAAATAATTTTTAGTATCTTATAGAAGCCTTTGGGGAGAGAAATCCTGAAAAGTTCCCTCTGAATGTAGGATGTTGAATTGAAAT
The DNA here is from genome assembly GCA_004027775.1 of Bradypus variegatus. Classification (NCBI taxonomy): domain Eukaryota; kingdom Metazoa; phylum Chordata; class Mammalia; order Pilosa; family Bradypodidae; genus Bradypus; species Bradypus variegatus. Next base: position 2,302 of record PVKY010015240.1, on the reverse strand, counting down.
TAATTCTACAAATAACTGTTTGAGATGTGGGAAAATGATATTGAAAGTCTAATTTAACATGCTGCCTTAATTTTTATTTCAGTGAATGTATACCCACATGACCCCACACCTTTCCCCAGCTTTCATATATACTTATAAAAGGTTTCATAGCCTCTTCCTTATTATTATTGTTTCTAATTTTTCATGAAATTTAAAATTCCTGTATTGAGGATTCTTCTACAATTCTCAGAAATTTTAACTCTCTTATTTTGTAGTGAAAGGGTAATTATTCAGATTACTACAGATACCAGACTGGTAACTTAAATGGGTGAAACAGTCTGGGTGATTTTTTTTTCATGTAAACAAACTTTACTTTTATACATATAGGAAGGGCGCCTACCCTGACCCCTCCAACTAAATGTTTTTCTCAAGATAATGCACAGCCCTCTCAATCTTTCACTTTTTTTCATGTATGGTAGTATCACAGGAGTTTCTTGGTTTCAAGAGCTGACTGCCAGCCTGAGACTTAGTGAGACAGTAGGGTTGGCAGGTTCAGGGTGACTAGGATCTCATCTGTGGTTACCAAAAAAGGGCAGATGGTATTTGGCAGCATCTGATTGTTACCACCATTGGGGCTGTAGGCTCAGTGTTGTAGGATCTTCTGATTTGTTTTTAGAGACATGCTGGATATCTGGATTTTTAAGTCAAATCTCATTTTTAATGTTGATTTAATTAAAAAAGAAAACCTTGAGGGCCACACAAGTGTTACTGAAAATGTAATCTATGCCCTCTGTTTAAAACTCATATAGTAAGTTTAAATGTAGCCTATACCCTCTGTTTAAAGTTTATATAGTATTTCCAAATATATATATCATATATATTTTAATCCATTTCCAAATATGTATATAATGTATAATTTTAATCCTCTTTAAGAAAACAATGAGGTAGGCAAGATGTATGTTTTTGTTTTTTCTGTTTTACAGATAAAAACCTAAGATCTGTACAAGTGACTGGCTTAAGTTCACATGGCTAGTAAGCGTGCAGCTGGGATTAACCTTTCTTTTTAAAACTGTTCTGAAGTTCACAAATAATGACTTCTTCATAATTTAGCAGATACCTCTTTGGTCCTCATTTTCTCTTAGGATTAGGCATTTGGACACTGGTTGGCTCCTTGAAGCCATTTCCTTGATTGCCATAATACTGCAGCTCTTGTTTTCCTCTGTCATCTTTGGTGGTTTCTCCCAGCCTCTTTCTACCTGTTTATTGTAAGAGTTTCTCAGAGATTGTCCCTAGGTCGTTTAATGTGTTTCTACTCTATACACTATCCCTAGGCCTTCTCATACATCCCCTGGCTTCCACCCATGTGCTGCTGCTGCTCGCATGATCTCACTTCTGCTTCTCATTTGGATGACCTGTAACTACAAAACTTTAAGATATAAAACCAAATCTGTGGCTTTTCACCCCAAACTTGTTTGTCCTGCGTATCTGTTCTCTGTGTGTGGTATTCTCATCTACCACCTGCTGAAGCCTAAAAGTTAAAATTTACCCTTAATCACCCCTCTTCCGTTCTTTCCTCATGTCTCCAAGTCTAGTCAATTGTACCTTCTAAATATTTTTCAAATATGTGCCACACTGCATTCCTTCTGCTGCTATCATCCTGTTTCAGTTGCTAGCATATCTAGCCTGGTTTCCAAAAATAGTCTCATGATTGTTCCCTCCTTTCAACTTTTCACCTCACCCCACTTCCCTCATCCCTTTCACTCAAAAATAGGTGAACTTTGAAATAGGAAAGTCTGGTCATGATACTCTTTTGCTTAAACATATTCAGAAATGCCCCTTGCTATTAAGAAACAGTAGAAGCTCCTTCTCGTGACATGCAAGTCTGTATTATGTCTGGGACCCATTCTATAAGGGGCACTAAAATACCAGTTGGATGCTACATGTTTTGGTCTAGCCCTGGGTCTGGCTATGTTTTTGTACATTCTGTTTCTTCTGCCTGATGCATTTTTTGCTTCTATTTTCTGATAAGTTCCTATGCATCCAACAGAATAGTTTAGAGATGAGCTAAACTATCCAGGCTGCCTCCTCTTGTCTGTCACCCTGAACCAATCATCTCCTAAGGATGATCATCTACTGTGATGTAGTTGTCTTTCTTCTCTTCTGTATACCGAACTAGACTGTTTACTCCCAATGGGCAGGCACTGTGTCTGTATTGTTAGCTCACTGTTGAATTATCAGTCCAGAGAACTGTTCTTGGCTCATAGTAAACATTTACTGTACTATTTGAATGAATAAATGAAAGTCTTCTGAATCTGTGTATGTT
>PVKY010015239.1:0-10259 GCA_004027775.1 Bradypus variegatus | reverse complement strand
GGGCCTGGCCCAGAGTGAGGGCTTAGCAGATGTTAGCCCTCGTCACTCATCGTCAGGCTCGGGCCTAACTGCCCGTGAACCTGGTTCCTTGACGGCCCGGGCTGTGCCTGGCTGTGAGTAGGTCTCTGTGGGTGTGGGTCTTGGCATGGGGCAGGGGCCTGGGAGGTGTGTGGAGCTGAACTGCATTTTGGATATCTCTAAATACATCTCTCTCTGCCCCCTGCCCTGCCCTGCCTGCCAGTCTAACCAGAACGGCTGAGGCTAGTGCCCAATACTCAGTGAGCCCATGATACCCCTTTGCTGAAGGGCCAGCTTTGGGGTCCCTCTGGGCCACAGATAGAAACTCTAGTTCCAGTGGAAAAAAAAAGTTGGGCATTCCCAAACTGGGCTGATTTTGCCTTGGACCCCCTTTGGATCTTCTGGGCCCTGGTCCACCACCCCAGCCTCTACCGTCCCACCCTGCCCTCCTCCTGGGCCCTGCCTGCCTGTGTGGTCCCACCACCCACAGCCTCACACCCCTGCCCCACCCTAGCTCCCGGCAGGCTCAGCACACCCAGCCCTCTCCCTTCTCACATGCCACCTTCCCACCACGGGCCCTTACGGTTCCTTCCCCCTTCTCGGGGTCCCTCTTCCATGTCCCCACATTTAGCTCCAGTAGCTCCTGCCGGGGCTGCTCCAGGCCGGACTCCTGAGTTTGACACCTAGGAGCTCACCGTGGGCTCCTTTGGGTCATTAGATTATTAATTGGGTAATTACAGATTTCTGGTCTGGCTCCCCACCCCCTCAGGTGTTCTGCATGGGGGCAGGGACCTTGTCCCCTCTTTAGCTGCAGTGTCACCAGTGCCTGGAGCAGGCACTCAGCACCCAGTGGCCTGAGAACGGCCAAATCTATAACAGCCCTGACAGCCCTCACCCTAATCCCCTTCCCTTTACACAGGTGTGCACTGAGGCTCAGAGAGGGGAAGGGGCTTGCTGAAGGTCACACAGTTGGAAAGTGACAAGAGGCAGAAGAAGGCCTGGGGTCTTGTGTTCGGTCTAGGATGCCTGGCAGGGGAGATGGCACGAGCAGAGAACCAGAGGTGTGAAATGCTCAGAGAGCCTCAGGCTGTGTGACCTGAGCCACTCTCGTGACCTCTCTGAGCCTCACTTTCCCCCTTGGTAAAAATCTCGGAATCCTGCTCTCTCCCTATTTAGAGGTTTGGCTGCAGCCCAGTGACCATTTGAGGGATGTGTTTAAACATATCCAGATCCTCAAGCAGCTTCCTTCCTGTTCACACAGTGAGGATGGGACAGACACTGTCAGGCCCCCCTACTGCTGCTGCGAGCCCTCCTCACCCCCCAGGGCAGCAGGCTCTGCAGATTTCACCCTGCTCGGTCAGGGAGGCCTTGAGTGGGGGAGTGACAGGCTGGCCTGGCCTTGGTGGGCAGCAGTAGATATTTTCTCACATGCACACACACACTCTCACACACGCTCAGCTCCTTACCAGCAGGAGCAGCTGTGGTCTCAAGCAGAGCTCTGCCACAAGAGCTGGGAGGTTCACCTCTGGCTGGCTGTGGGGACTTCATCCTCCTGACCCCCAGTTTCCTCATCTGTAAAATGGGGCTGAGAACAACACCCACCTCTAGAAGATAGTCACTCAGCTGCTGCCTGGCCCTCGGAGAGCCCGTGTGAATATTAATGACATTTTCAATGTTATCGTCATCGTCCCTTCGCAGAGTCCGTCTGGCCTGGTTACAAGGGCTTAAGCTGGGCTCTGAGCCTGGCTGGGTCAAGCCTGGCTTGACCTCTCTGACCTCGGGCTCCTCACCTGTTGGTTGGAGATTCCTTGGGGATGTGATGAGGTAACGCACGCTGTCTGGTGTTTTTTTGTTTATTGGTGCTGGAGAAGCAAGTCCGGGGTCCTTGACTTCCCTCGTTCTTCCTGACCGGCAATGCAGGGCCCTGTGGGTCGCTGGGAGTGGGCAGCTTCCATGCCAGCCGGGGCAGGGCCGTTGCTGTGCTTGCGGCTGATGCCTGGCTGGACATCCTGGCTGTCCCTCTCCAGAGCCTTTGACCCTGCCTCCTCGAAAGCTAGAGCCCAGCTTCCGAACAAAGGAGGCTAAGCTGGGTTGAGCTCTGGGTCTGGGAGTCAGGGGCTCAGAGTCCCTCCCCGCTTAACTCTGCACCCTCTGGGGAACTCCAGGCTGGTCCCCGGGTTCTCTCTGGTCTCAGTGTCCCTGTCTTTGAAGGGTGGAGTCTTTGGGTTCCCTGACCCTGCTGCTGAGCCAGTCTTTGCATCTGAGCTGGGATGGAAGTGGGGCTCTGAGGAGCCCCCCACCCTCCTTGTAGTACAGGGCCAATGATCTCATCTGGAGCGTTGACAGAGCCCTGGGGGATGGCAGAAGGGACAGCAGATGGCTGCCCTGGCCTCTCAGGTGGGGCTGGCTTGCCACCCCTCTGGTCACTGCCAGCCTACCCTGTGGGTTAGGCCTCCCAGGGCTGGGGTAAGTGGCCAGGGCCAGGGCATGAGATACGTGGCCTGGAGCCAGGGTGGCAGATGGGCAGGCAGCCTGGGCCTTGGCTCGTGGTGGCCACGGTGGCCTGGGAGTAGGCTCCTGTCCTGCAGGGTGAAGGTTCTGGGTCACTTTTCTCCACTCTGTCATTCTTCCTGGGTCTCTGTGCCCATTGGCCGGGCAGGCCCTTGAAAGCTGGGGAGGAGGCGATGGATTTTGGTAACGTTTGGGATCTGGTAGGGCTGCAGTCTGGGAGTTGGTGGGCTGGGATTGGAAAGGCAGGGATTTGCAGCCTTGGTGGGCATTAGCTTCACAGAATCAGAGAATTAGCTTCAGACTCGGGCAGCACTGACCAGAAGTGGCTTTCCACAGGGTGGTGGAACGGTGATGGCAGTTCTCTCCTTAGGACCCGTTCATTCATTTAGCAGTTATTTATTGAGCTGCTGCTTTGTGTACCAGGCCCTGTGCTAGGCTCTGCCCTCCTGAAGCTTCTTACATTCTGGGTCAGAGACCAACATTACACAAGTAAACAGACAAGGAAGTAAAATAATTAGCATCACAAATAAGCCTGTGATATGTACCATGAAAGTTTAAATAAGGGTTGAGATGGACAGTAATGGGTCTAGGGCAATCTGGAAGGCTTCTCGGAGGAGGTGGCTTGTGAGTGGAGCCTTCAAGCAGGAGGAGGAGCCAGCAGTGCAGAGATCCAGGCAGAGGGAATGGCAAGTGTGAAGGCATAGAGGTGGGCCAGGCACAGTGTCTTAGACTTGAGTGGCTGGAGTGTAGCCAAAGAGGGGAGAGATGGAGAAAGTGGAAGATGGGGAGGTGGGCAGGGGCCAGGTTCACTTTGTGAAGGAATGTGGACTTTATTTTGAGTGCTATGAAAAGTTATTGGAGGTTGTATTTGTTTGTTTGTTTGTTTAGATCAAGTGTATTGAGGTCAAATGAGTTTTGACAAACAAAGTTTGTAACCACCAACACGGACACGATATATAACAGTCCCTTGCCTCCGAAAGTTTCCCCTTGGTCCCTTTGTAGTCTCCCTCCACCCCCAGGCTTGACAACCACCCATCTGTTTTCTATCCCTGTGGTTTGGCCTTTGCCGGAGTGGAATCATACCGTACATATATCGTACATAGCCTATGGAGACTGGCTTTCTTCACTTAGCGGAGGGTATTTGAGATTCATCCATGAGGTTGTGGGTGTCAGTAGTTCCTTTTTATTGCTGAGTAGTATTCCATTATATGGATGTACCACAGGTTAATCTATTCACCGGCTGAAGGATGTTTGGGTTGTGTCCAGGTTTTGATCGTTGGGGGCTTTTAAACTGGTTTAAAAAAAATCACTGCATGCTCTGAATGGAGAACAAGTTAGTGGGGAGCAGAGTGGTCACTATGAGGATTAAATCCAATAATTTGGTGATGGATCTGGCCCACGAGAGGTACTCACCAATTGTTCAAACAAAAGGGCTTTGCCCTTTGGCAGCCGGGGAGGCTTCTTGGTGGAGGTGGCATTTGGGGTGAGCCTCAAGGGTGGGCTTTAGATGTGGAGAGGGGTGGAGGTGGGAGAGAGGTAGCGGGTGGAAGCAGGCTCAGGCAGTGTGGCATCCTTGTGGGGAGCTGGGTGGGTGGAGATGCCAGCTACCCACTCCGGATCCAGCTTCAGCATATCCAGGCTTCCTGGAATGTGGACTGCAGGGCCATGTCAGAGTTTCCTGGGGGCCTTGGGTGACCATGAACACCCCGAGGTCCACCCGTCCTATGGGAGCTCACTTCTGGGTGGGAGGTGGCTGGGGACCTCTGCTTTGGAATAGCCTTTACCTTGGTGGCTGATAAGGAACCCAATATCCCTTTGGTTCCCTCCTGTCCCCTCCAGCCTCAGGCCCTGCTGGGAGCTGTCACTGCTTAGCCGTTGCTACTTGCAATCTTCCTGCAGAGGGGCCTCGTGCTCATTCACTGTCACCTGCATCTCCACAGGTCAGGAATGGGTCCACTCGCCATCTCCTCCTACAGACCACCCCATCGTACCCACCCAGGCATCTGGGGTCCAAGCAAGTGTTCTTGGGGGCCCCAAATCTAAACTTCTCCCTTCTGTCCCCATTGTACAAAGATTAATCATTTTACATTTGTGTAGGTTTCCCATAGCAGACAGTCTTTCTCCCTTTATTTTTTTAAGTTCAGTTTTATTGCGATATATTCACATACCATACAGTCATCTATGGTGTACAATCAACTGTTCACAGTACCATCATATAGCTGTGCATTCATCACCCCAATCTGTTTTTGAACATTTTCCTTACACCAGAAAGAATCAGAATAAGATTAAAAAATAAAAATAAAAAAGAACACCCAAATTACCCCCCCATCCCACCCTATTTTTTATTTAGCTTTTGTCCCCATTTTTCTACTCATCCATCCATACACTGGATAAAGGGAGTGCAATCCACAAGATTTTCACAATCACACTGTCACCCCTTGTAAACTATGTTGTTTTACAATCGTCTTCAAGAGTCGAGGCTACTGGGTTGGAGTTTGGTAGTTTCATATATTTACTTCTACCTGTTCCAATGTATTAAAACCTAAAGAGAGCAGATACTCTTTCTTAAAGCACTTAAAATGTGGTTTGAATCCGGAGCTCTGACTTTATGCCCTGTTGTTCCTACCCCAGACCCCATAGATGAGGCAGTTCAGCCCCAGGGAGAACAGAGGCTCTGTCTTATTTTGTGCCATGGACCCCTTTAGGCTCTCTACTGAGGCCCTGGGTCCTTCTCAGAATAATGTTATTAAATGTTGAAAACAAAATGCAAAAGAAACCAAGCATATTAAAATAGTTATCAAAATATGTTAAAAATTATGATGCAGTAATATATATGCTTATTAACTCGCAAAATTTGGTGATATGCCTATTAACTATGGTAATTTCAAAGTAATGATGAATGTAAACAATATTTTGACATTTCTGCAACAACCGTTATATGATGTGAAAATACATGTGGCTTCTTTTGGTGGCAGAGTCACAGTACTGCTAATACAGCCGTGGTTTGTTGCACAGGTCCAAAAGAGAAGAAAATACTAAATTTTAGTTAGAGGTTAGTGAAAATAAAGATGTGATTAAAAATTTTGCCATTGAAGTTCATGGACTCCCTGAATTCTGGGAAAGAGGAAAGATCCTGAAATCAGAGATCCAAGTCCTGCTTGGAAGTTGGTCTCTCACTGTCTGTCTGGGTGACTTTGGGTAACCTTGGGCCCAGCCTGCCTTCCCTGTGCTCCTGCGGTTCCTCACCTGTGGAAGAGGGATGGATTCCATCCTGCCTGTCTGTGGGGTTCTCTGGGGCTCCGTGCTATGATTCAGATGGAATGTCTTTTTCACTAGCAAGCCCTGTGCTGCATGCAAGTTCTTGCTATTATTGGAGCAGCATGAGCTCATGTTTGGCCCTCTGGCCCAGCCTGGCCCAAGAGACTCTCCCTGGCCATTTCCCCTGGGATTCCTGGGAACCAGTCCATCGTGGGGAGTGGGTCTGCCCTGAGAGGCCACTTCCTGCAGGCTGACCTCATAGATTGCAGAGCAGTGGACAGAGATGTGCTTTGTGGGCGGGGAGTGAGATGCTGAGCAGGAGGGTCCCTGGACAGCCCTGCCCCTTCTCCTGGGTGGCTCAGGGGTCAGAGACTGGCCTTGAGCTGCCCGGCCCTCCCTGCCTCCTTGTGGTTGCTGTGGGGCTGCTGCTTGGGCTGAGCCAGCTCTGCACCGCGTCCTGCCCTGGGCTGTGCTGGGGACAAGACCCGGATCGGTCCAGCCCCTGCCCTCTCCCCAGCCTTTGGGGAAGAAAGACTTAAAAACAGACAAGTGCCACCTAAAGTTGTTAATATAAGGGACCTCACTTGCAAAATAGGACCATTTTCAGTACCTACCACAGGGTTGGTAAGAGGATCCAACTGCCAATCAATGAAGTGTGTACAGTGCTTGGGAGGTGACCTGGTGATTAGTGAGCACCCCAATGGGTGGTGGCTAATTTTTAAAGCATGGCACCTCTGGAGGGTGGAGGGTGGAGGGCAGGGGCCAGGTGGGAGTAGCGGGGGAGGGACCAGGGCCTGGCTCGGGTTTCGGGGTGAGGGCCTTGGGCCTGATGCTAAAGCCCATGGGGACTGGCCGAGGAGCTAGAAAGCCATCTCCTTTTTTCACAATCTCTCCGATAAACAGGTGTTACCCATGGAATCAGAGCAAAACTTATTTTATAAAGGAAAAAGCTGAGTATCATAGCAGCGGTGGGGGTGCCCTGTTCCTGCCCCCCATTCTTCCCTCTCCAGTCCACATTTTCAATCTAAATTAAATAATCAGGTTAAGCTTCAAGGCAGCCTCCAGGGGGAAGAGAGAACAAGAGGCTGTGGCAGGCCAGACCTGGCCTGGGGGCTTTTCAGATGGCGGGGTTAGGCCCGGCTCCCCTTTGGCTCTGAGGTGGGTCTGTGGGTACAGGATGAGGTTTGGGATGTCCTACAGATTTTGGTGGGGAACTCTGACAACCTTGTTCTGCATCCATGAGGCCTACCACACCCAGTAGGAGTTTGGACCCTCTCTCCTGCTCCCACTTCTGCACAGTTGGGGTTCTGGGAGGTGAGAGAGACCCTGAAGGGTCACGAAGCCCAGCAGATCTTGCCCCTCTCCCCAGCTTCCCAGCACGGCAGATGGTCACTGGAGACCTCAGCAGCCCCAGGAGAGTGGGGCCCAGTGAGGACTAAGGATCTCTTGACCAAAGCAGGGTTCCGTCCCCCTGGGCCCCCTCCCCATGTCCCAGCAGCCTCTTTCCCTGCCCCTAGCTGCCCAAGTCCTGCCTCCTCCAGCTTCTGCCGCCCATGTCCCTGCAGACCCAGCCCGTGGGCCACAGGCTGGCCTTTGTCGAGTTGCCTGCTCACGTGGGGCTGTGCCAGGAGGGGTGACCCGCATTCTGCCTGCAGCTGGGACAAGCCCCCTGGGCCTGCCCCACCCCCAACCCTGGCCACCATGGAGAGATGGAGCTGGCATGAATGCAATGTCTTGCATTTTCAAAAACTGGCAATGGTGAAGGGCAGGCCCCGAGGAGACAGCTGCTTCTGTGAGAGGGACCATTTATTCATTCACTTACTCAGTCAACGCGTATTGAGATGCTGCTCTCCATCGGCCCTGAGCTGCTGTACTTGGTGCTGAGACATGGGTCCTGCCCTTTTGGGGAAAAAAGCCTGGAAGGAAAGTGCACTGAAGCAGAGCCTCCTCCACCCACGTGAGGCTGATGGTGCTGGTGCAGGGACCACATCTTGAGAACTATTGGACTAATATTTATTAACAGTGATTCAGGACCATGTTGTGTGCATTTTTTGTTTTCTGTATTTTCAAAACTGTCTCTATGATCATGTTTTCCTTATATAATTAGAAAAATCAGTTATTTAAAAGTTAAACAAATAAGTGGCCCTCAAAAATGACCCCAGTGTTCTGAGTGGAGGGACGTCAGCGCCCGTGACCTGAAGGTCATCCATCTGTTGATGCAGCCGGTGTCCTGAGACTGTGCGGCCCCTGCACTGCCCCTTGGCTCCTCCCTCTCCCCAGCTGCTGTCCCTGTAACCGCAGAGGGAACAAGTGAGGCGGTAGCACTTGAACACAGGCCCGTCTGGAGGCTGGCTTGACTTGGATTTAGCTGGCGGGCCTGTGCTTCCTGGGTCGTGTTTCCTTCGTGCTTCCTTCATCTGCCTGCCTGAGTGATGCCTGGACCCACCACTTCCTCATTTCTCTCACTGGTGTGATTGACTGTCCCACTTCCACTTCCTCCTTTTCCCGCTTCTAGTTCTGTCCCTTGGCATGGTGGGAGGGGGGGCGGGGGCGGTGAGTCTGGGTGGGGGCCTGGCGGGGTGGCTGTCCCCTGCAGCTGACACTCTGGGGGTGCCGCTGGGTCCACCCTCAGGATGGAGGCTGTGGCGGCAAGTGGAGATTGAATCCTTTGGGAAACCGGGCAGTAGCTGTTGGGGTCGTTGGAGGAAATGTCCATCACCTTGGTTTTCCCCTACTGAGTTCAGAATGGCTTGATCCGCTCGAGGCATCAGGCAAATGAATGTACAAATCCCCGTCAGCCTTCGAACTGCTGAGAGCTGGGCTGAAGGGTACCGCTCCCCCGGATTAAACCCACCGCCAAGCTGGCCATTTGGGACATTGTTGCCTGCCCGTGTCCTGTGGGCAGGCAGGTGTGAAGAGAGCCCCAGAGCCAGCTGCGTTTGGTTCCTTCCACAGACTCAGGGGTGGGAAAGTCCCTCCTCTTTCCCCTCCTCCCCCAGAGGATGGATGAGGAGTCCTGGGAGAGAAGCCAGAAATGCTCCGGAAGGCTTTCCCTCTAAAGGGGAGTGCAGTGGACATTCCCTCCCCTTGATGGAAATACTTGGAGTGGAGAACAAGACACCCCCCCTTCCCAGTCCCTTATTCCATCTTCACTGGGGAAAGGGCAGCTCCGAGGGTTGGTGAGCACAGCTGGTCAGCCTGTGATCCCCTCTCCAAGGCCTGCAGAGCCATCTTTTTGCTCCTAGGACCCATTTCCCTGCTCCCATCTGCAACGTCCTTGGTAGCTTTCTCTGGCTCCCCAGGGACACCTTGATTCATTTCCTTTTTTAAATGTGCAAGCTTATTTAATCCATTCAGTCACAACTAAACTGGTATTACTTTTCCCATTTATGACTCAGTTTTCCCATCCATAAAATCGGCATACTAATTATATACATCTTCTATTGTATCTCCCCCTTGTGCCTTCATACCTCTGTATCTAGCAATTGTTTCACATCGTTACATCTTTTTTGTTGTTTTTACCCTAACTAGACACGCATTCATTCATTCATTCATTCATTCAATTAATGCAGGCCCTGTGCTGGGTGTGGGGCTGCAGCAGGGAAGAGGCAGGCAGAGGGCTGCCCTCTAGGTGCTCACAGTCTTGATGGGAGACAAACTGTGAATAAAGAATTGCAGACATGCTTGTGACTACAAAGGGAAGTGAGAGACTTCTGGGTGCTGGAGACAGAGACTGGGCAGGCTCTGCCCTGAGGATATGAGGTCACCGTGTGCTTGAAACCCAAACCCAGACTCGGAGCTCAGCCCTCCAAGGTCCTGCATGACTGAGCCCTGTCAAATTCCCCAACCTCAACTTACCCCTGTAGCTACCCTGGCTTTCCCACACTTTCTTAACACATTGAGCCCTTTCTTGCCTCTAGGCTTTTGCAAGTGCTGTTCCCTCTGCCTGGAATACTCTCTCCCTGCATGGCTGACCCTTCTGGTCTCAGCTCAAATGTCCTTTCTTTAGAGATGGCCTCCCTGACCACGCCCCCTAACATTCACCTGCCCCCGTCACTCTATCTTAAGTACCAGGTTTGTTTTATTTTGTTTTCATCGCACTTAATAGTATCTGAATTTTTTTTTTATATGTTGGTTTACTGTATTTCTTCCCCAGTGAAACCTGGGGATCCCTACAGAGGAGCCTGTCTTGGTCACTTCTCCCCTCCCCCCAAATGCTTAGCACAAAGCCAGGTGCATAGTTGGTGCTCATAAATGCTTGTTGAGTGAATGTCTCCTGCTTCCCTGGTGTATTAGTTTCTTATTGCTGCTATAACAAATTAACAAAAACATTTAGTGGCTTAAAACACACAATTTTATTATCTTACAGTTATGGGGATCAAAAGTCCTAAAATCAAGAAGTCTTCAGGGCTTTGTTCCTTGTGACAGCTCCAGGGGAGAATCTGTTTCCTTGCCTTTGCTAGCGTCTAGAG
>PVKY010015238.1:0-10259 GCA_004027775.1 Bradypus variegatus | reverse complement strand
GGACCTCTGCTGCGGCAGGGCCGTGTCACGTCACAAGTGCGCGCCGTTCTCCAGGGAAGCCCTGGGACGCCGGTCTGGGGCGCTCCCTGCCTGCTTCAAAGATGGATGAGTGGGAGGCGTTAACTCCTCCCTTTCCGCACAGCTCCGCTCTCCCAGCTCCGGGACAATCAGCCGTGGGTGTATTCAAAGCCACTGTCCACAGCGGATAATGCGGCGTGTGAGTGGTGCTGTAGGGTAAACTCCCTGTCAGGCTGGGCCTCTTGGTGCGGCTCCGTGCCGTGTGTTCGGCCCCGGGCAGGAGCAGCCCCGCCCACTAGGGAGATGGCTGCAAGCAGTGCGACCCTTTTTTTTTTTTCCTTTTGGCTCCCCTGGACCCGAGACAATCTGCAGTGGGTATGGGAAGGGGTATCCTCCACGCCAGACACCGAGGTGTTAGTCCACACCACTCCCGTCTTATCTGCCACTGCTCCCGGGCTCCAAACGCCAAGCCACTGTTTCCCCGCACCGCAGCGTGGCCGAGGGACTCAGCCGACTCACTCACTCGTTTCAGAATACAGACTCCTGGTTTCACCAAATGCACGTTCCCTGTGGCTTTAGCAGACCTTGTCCGGCTGGTGCTACTTTGGAGGTGACGTTCTGGGTCACTTTCTGGTGTCTCCTTGCTCTGTCTCACCTAGCCGCCATCACAGGTTCTCCTCTCCTATAGAACTTTATATATGATAAAGGTGGCATCTCAAATCACTAGGCCAAAGATGGGTTTGTTAATAATTGGTGCTGGAATAACCAAAGCTGCTCAGATAAGATCACTCTGCAATTATGGGTGTGTCCTCAGTACTGGTGAGCATCTGAGAATGACCTGGGCCTCTCAGCGGTAAGAGCCAAGACACAATCCACAGGGAAGAGCTAGAGAGTTTCACAAAGGGGGCTTGGGGAGCCCAGGTGGCTGCAGCCTTCAGGGGTCCACAGTAGTGCCTGAAGAACCTGAGCATGCCTGCCATAACTCCCCAAGAGCTCTAGTTGCCCTGTGAACCTACAGTAATCTGAACTGAGTTTCCCAAGTCTACCGATTCTTTTTCTGTGGCAGCCCTAGAGCCTCTAATACATTTGGCTAGCACCTTACTTTCATCTACATACATTATAACATACATATACATCCCTCCCCCAATTTCCGGACGTAGTTATTGTTATCCTTATTTTGAAGATGAGAAGATCAAGGGTCAGAGACTTTCCCAGATCACAGTTTAAGTAGAAAAGAATTGGGAATCCAATTCATACCTTTTTACTCCAAATTCTATATTTCTCCCCTCAAACCCTGACACCTGCTCTTTCAATAACTTCAACCGAACCACTCAGGATTGCCACCTCTTGCAAGCCAGATGCAAGAATCTGCTACTTAGGCAAAAGAGCCAGCTGCAACACCTCACTGACACCTTACTGGGACAGTAACCTCAGTGTCTCTCCATAGGGGTCAGGCTCTTTGGGGGAGCCTTTCTTCCAAAGGAGACAAGCAGGAAATAACTTCCATTCATAACCTTCAGAGAAGGTCAGGATAAGGGAATTAACACTGCTGCATTCTATGATCTGTCAGGCACTGCATTAAGCACTTCACAAACATAATCTTAGAAATAATGTGTCTCCCAATGATGAATGAAAACATATGGCCACATAAAAACTTGTACACGAACATTCATAGCAGCTTTATTGCTAATAGCTAAAAGGTGGAAACAATCCAAATGTCCATCAACTGATGGGTAAAAAAAAAATGTGGTTTATTCCTACGGTGGACTATTATTCTGTCATAAATCCAACATGGATAAACCTTGAAAACATTATGCTAAGTGAAACAAATCAGTCACAAAAGCCATATATTGTATGATTCCACTTACATGAAATGTCCAGATTAGGATCTATAGAGTCACAGGGTAGATTAGGAGCAGGGATATTTGGGGGTATTTGGGAGTGACAGCAAAAGGGTACAGGGTTTCTTTTTGGGGTGATAAAAATGTTCTAAAATTGATTGTGGTGGTGGCTGCACAACTCTGTAAATATACTAAAAACCACTAAAGTGTACACTTTAAATGAGTGAATTGTATGGTATGTGAATTATATCTCAATAAAACTGTTACCCAAAAAAAGGAAAAAGAAAAAGAAAGAAAGAATGCATCTAAGCACCTAGCACAGTACTGGGCACGTAATAGGAAGTCAACTTCATTTTACAGATGAGGAAACTGAGGCACACAGCTGATAAATAGCAACGAGATTTAATAAGAGGTGCCTAACCCCAAAGCCCTTGCTCTGTCATTACCTCCTTATGTGAAATTTATTAGAGAATGAATCTGAGGAACCAAGCTTCTTATAATACAGTGGTTGAAGCAAATACTCAAAATGGTTAAAGAATCAAAACACCTGTAGTAGACATGGGAGGCACAATGCACAGCTTGTGTACGTCACTGAGTCCCCTTCCCACATCCAGCGGGTCACAGAGACTGACCATGGCCAGCCACATTTGAACTCAGTGATCCCACCCCCAGGCCACAACTGATTGGCTCTGGAGGAATTGCTAACTCAAGTGAGGCCAATCAGATTTCACTCCTTGGGAGGTGTGGGGCTCGAACTGCAATGTATTTGGGCTCCCACCACGTGGACCGGGAGCAGAGAGAGATGGGCTGCGGGAGAAAAGAATGATGATGATAGAAGGATGGCTTTGCACTCCCTGGATCCGATCCACTCCTGAGGCCAGGATGCATTCCTGTCCACGGGTTCCACAAGACATCTTCATACCCTTTTTGCTTAAGCCAGCTCAAGCTGGTAACTGTTGCTTGTAACCAAAAGAGTATCTACTAACACACAGCGTCACATTCAATCTATGTCCAACTAATTTCCCAAAGTGAAAAAAGGAAAGCTATTGTGTTTATGACTGTTTTAAGCATGAATATGCATCCATCTGGCTGAAGCCGAGCAAACTTAGCCACTAGAGAAACTAAACCCCCCATTGGGTTTGTCTCCAGTCTGGGACCAGGAAACAGCCCCTACCAAGGAAATTGGGTGTGAGCCCATCGTTCCCATTGTACCATCAAGGTCAGAAAGAGCAGCTCTCTAGAAACCCCTGTCCCTCACCAAGGAGACTTTTCATGAAACTGGAAGTGCTGGGAACATCTGAAGTCTTAGGAAGGCCAATCTCATGACACCTAGGATTTCTGAAGAGCTGAACAGCATATTACAAGCAGGAAGTCCTGCACAAACCTTGGATGAAGTTGAACAGGACATGGGATCAGAATGTGAGCGGTTTCCTTCCCTCCCTATAAAACCCCACCGAAAAAACTCTGGCTGTATATTAGAATGATAATGAGAGGCCACTGTGGGTAAATGTACCCACAGGATGTTTGTACTGTGTACTGTTTCTTCAGATCTCTTTTTAGTTCCATAATACACAAGAAACATGCTATTTGGAAAGCAACCCCAACCCCATCCCACCTTCCCACCCTCCCACCCCTCCCACCCAGGACAGGGACATGTTTACGAGCTGTTGCATAGTCTGGAAGACCAGAGGGAAGAGCTGAGTTGACAGGAGGAAAGGGATGACCCCATCCTTTTCCCATCCCTCTGTCTATTTATGGGAGTCATTTCCCTTCAGGAAATGCTAAGCTCCTTCTCCCAGGACCCTGTTGGGAGTGACGCCTGCACTGGCTGACCCAGCCTTTCACATCTTCCTCTAGACCTCAGCAGAGCTCGCCCCTGGTGACCCAGTCGGTCACTGGGAACCCAGCATCAAAATGATGGTGTTTCTTAGGGTCCCCAGTCTGGTGAGGAAATTCAAAAAGAAAAAATTTTAAAGATATATAATGACACTAGAAAAGCCTCTAGCACAGAGAAGCTCCTAAACATGAAGAAATGAAGGTGACAGGTAGGAAGGCAGAGCTGGAAATGAGAACACTGCAGCCTGGAGGTTTTGTGCCTCATGAATGTCAGTCACAGGGCTGCAAAGGGACCGGCAGGAGCAGAACCACAGGAGCCCGTCCAGAGCACTTGCCTCCTCTGCTCTCCTTTCCCTTCCCAGAACAACTCACATTTCTACGGAGAAGCTATCCTAGAAGGTACACATTCTTGAAGGTATCTCTGTCCTTTTTTTTTAATCTGCTCAGGAGCCAAGCTTTTCAGAACACAGAGAGATTTCTGGGGTTAGTATGTTTTCCAGAAGTGAGAAATATTCTTCTTAGTTATGAGGATGCTGAGTTTTTGTTTTTTTTTTAAACAACAAACACCATTTGCCCCACAGCTGCTAAGTAACATTAGCCACCACTCCTGTTTTTCCTTTTTATTCTTTTATATAAAAAAAGTAATGTAGTGTTGAAAGCTCCTGTCTGCCCTGAATTGGGGACAAAAAGAGACTTAGTATTAGCAGGTTAAAGGAAATGAAGTGGAAACTAAGGGTGAGGCAGAGAGAGAAAGAGAAGTAGAGACAGTGCATTAGAGAGACAGAGTCTGAAAACCAAAGCAGCAGTGAGAGAACTGCACCTAAGGAGCCAGAGCCCCAGAGAATGAGAGACCCCCCAGAAAACCCAAGAGAATGAGCAGGTGGTTATGTTATTTCGCATCCAGAAGCCTCTCCAATTCACACAGCATCCTTGTGCTCATTTTTTTTGCAACTGAAATGCATTTAAATGAAATACTATATCCAAATGCATATTGCGAACAAGAGACTAGTAAAATGTCTCATTAGCAAAATTACTCCCAGGCTTCAGTTAATTAAGAGTTTTCCCATTCCACACTTTTGTTCCTATTGTTTTACTCAGTTGTCATCCTACCTTCTTCTCTGTTATCACAGTCCTACCCACCCTCCGAAATCTAGCTGAAATTCCAACTCTTCCATAAAACCTACACAGGGTACCCCAACCTAAAGTTTTTGCCCCATCCTCTGAATTTCTATAGCAACTATTATTAACTTATTTATACTTTAATAGCTAATTGAATGTCTATAACCTGTTATTTCTTCTACGGTTAGCTTAACTTGTTATTCACTTTTATTCAAGATTCCACGTTTATGTTTTGTCATCCTCAATTAAACTGCAATCATGAATAAATGGCTAACATTGAGTACTTACAATTAGCTAAGGCCAGAGTCTACGTGGAATATCTCATTTAATCCTCACTCCCACTTTACTCGTGCCTCTCCTTTACACATGGGCAAACTGAAGTCTGCGCAGAGGAAGAACTTTTCCCAAGGCCACGTCCATGGTGAACAAATCCAGTTGTCAGGCTCCAGCGTCCAGGTGCTCAGTGTCTAAATGAGTGCCAAGCAGGCAGGCGCAGGCCTTCTACTCCTGGATACCAAGCAGGCACCCAGGAGAGTTTTATTACTTGATTTATTTAAGGGACACAACACCCAGTCTCCTCTCTTCCCTCCTCTCCATCCCCTGCCTACCATGCACACCCTGGCACCAAGGCCCTGCTGGCTACCCACTCCACCCTCGGGTTGCCATTTTGTGACTTTTCCCTCTACGGGTTTCCTGATGTTCATTTCAACCTGACCTCCCCAAACAGTCCTACTGAGGAGGGAGGAAGAGCCACTCCGTGTGAGCCGTCCTGGCTCCGAGGCCCCTGGAGAGCCCCGGGGCCTGTGCCCCCAGGGGGTGGATGCTCATATCACACCATGGGGCAGTCCCTGTAATATCCCTCATGGGGAGACACACCTTCTCTGGATCCAATGTTTTAGACAGAACACACCTTAAGGTCATGTCCTGTGTGCTTCCTGGCCCTTGACTCCCAGCGCCAGCTGTGCTGCCCACACTGTCTTCACTTTCCCACCTCCTTTCTCCCTCTTGCCCTCCTGCTGTCCTCTTCCTTTCCTCCCCCTCAAGCTCCTTCCCACCCTCTTTGGCTGGCTTCTGTTCTTTCTTTCCATGAGCAGAATGTCCAGGCCTGGCTCCTGGCCAGCACATTTGGATAAAAGGCAGCAATCTTAGAGGGACACGTCATCTCCCATCCCTTCCACGGGGCCACCCCCAGCCCAGAAAAAGAGAATGGAGCTGGAGCTGCTCCTGTGGCTGTGTCCAGGGTTGGGGGAAAAGGCTTGGGAGATGGTGTGTCACAGTGGTTAAAAGCAGAGGGCTTGAGTGAAGTCCCGAAGCATTCAACAGGGATGAACCTTGAGGATATTATATTGAGTGAAATAAGCCAGACACACAAAAAAACCCAATATTGTATGATCTCATTAATATGAACTAAATATAATGAGCAAACTCATGGAGTTAATATCCAGAATATAGGTTCTCAGAAGATAGAATGAGGGTAGAGAATGGGAAGCTGACGCTTAATTTGTGCAGAATTTTTAATAAAGTTGATTGTAAATGTTTAGAAATGGATAGAGGTGACGGTAGCACTTTCTAGTGAACGTAATTAACAGTGATGAGATGTGGATGTGATTGCAGTTCAAAGGCAAAGTTCAGGGTTGTGTATCCATTATAAGGAAAGCCAGAGGATAAAACATGGGACTGGGACTGTATAACAGTAAACCCTCTTCAGGGTGAAAATGTTCTAGGATTGATTGTGGTGATGAATGAACAGTAATATTTTAATATTCTTCCACCAGTTCTAACAAAGATACTAGACAATGCTGTCAATAACAGGGGGATTTGGGGGAGCAATGAAAGTGGTCTAAAAATTGTGGCGATGAAAGCATAACTTTGAGATTATACTGAGAGCCACTGATTGTACACATTGGATGGATTGTATGGTGTCTGAATAAAACTGCTTAATTCCTCTCTCTCTCTCTCATTCCTGGCTCTCTCTCCTCTAACTCTCTCCTATGTTTCTCCTCTTTCTTCTCTCTCTCTCTCTCTCTCTGTCTCTCTCTCTCCAGTAAAAGATAAAACTACTTTATAATAAAATAACTACTCCAGTAAAAGAAAAAAACAAAAGCAAACAAACAAAAAACCCAACTCATCTGTTGGATGCAGTCCATTAAAAAAAAAAAGGAGAAAAAAATTTTAATAAAAAAATAAAGCAGAGCATTTGGAATCAGACCTGGGTTCAAATTCCACCGCTGTCACTTGAGAACTGCGGGACTTTTCCAGCCTTAGTTCTCTCCTAAGCTACTTTTCCAGCCTTAGTTCTCTCCTCTGTAAAATGGTGACATTAGCACCATCGAAATTTAGACTGCCGTAAGGGTTAAATGATATCGCACCTGTAAGGCACTTGGCAAGATGCATGTCCCATAAAAGGCTCTCAACAAATGCCTTCTGTTATAAAGTGAACTAAACTCTGCCAAAAAACAATAATATAAATAATAATACAAGGCCCTGTAAAACAATATTATTAATAATACTATCTCCAAAACTCATCTGCAGGGCTGCTTTCCCAGCCTCACTTGTTTGCAAGTGTGGTAAAGCTCTAAAAAACTCAGAAGCCTATCATTACTGTTATGATGTAATTTATAAAAGTTAGCTTTGAAATCAGAAGAGGAGCTGGCCCCCTTCCCTTTTCAGTAGAGGGGAGGGCATAGCCAGGTCAGCACTGGCTCTACAGCATTGCTGGCTACAATGCCAGTTGTGAAAGGAGCCCACCCTCAGATGGGTGCAGCCTGCTTGTCATCTGACTTCTCTCCCTTCCCATCCTGTTTTCCAGCTCTTTATAAACTGAGGCCCTATTTTTCTTTGTTTACTACTGGTGTGCGCAGGAGTTATGCAATATGCTCATTTTTATTTAGCTAAGTTTTGAGATATGGGTAAATGGTCTTCCCCTTAGGATTTAATTTAGCTAATCTGAGCAAGCATTCATAGATTTGAAATTAATCAATAAGATTAATCAACAAGCTGAACACAGCACTCTGTGCAAGGTGCTTTTGGGAAATACAGAAATATAAGGATACTCTTTATCCTTCAAGTTAGGGATAAAAAATATAAACCCAGTCAACCAAATACAAACAAAAGATTGCAATAACTGTTCAAGACAAAAAGTCAAGATCAGTAATGTACACAATCTGAAGAGGAAATCAAGGAAAAAATTCCATTTACAGTAGCAACTAAAAGAATCAAATAGCTAGTAATAACTCTAACCAGGAACGTAAAGGATTTATAGATAGAAAACTACAAAACATTGCTGAAAGAAATTAAAGATCTAAATAAACGGAAGGACATTTCCTGTTCATGGATTAAAAATTAAATATTGTAAAGATGTCAATGCTACCCAAAGAAAGATAGAGATTCAATGCAATCACAATCAAATTCCAATGGCCAAGTTCACAGAATGGAAAAGCCAATCATCAAATTCATATGGTAGGCTAAGAGGGCTTGAATAGACAAAACCATCTGAAAAAGAAGAACAAAGTTGGAGGACTCATACTTCCTGATTTAAAAATTTATTGCAAAACTACAGTAAATCAAAACAATGTGGTCCTGACATAAGGACAGACATAGGCCAGTGGAGTGGAATTGAGAGTTCAGAGGAGTAGAATTGAGAGTTCAGAAATAAACTCTCACATCTATGGCCAACTGATTTTTGACAATGGTACCAACTCCATTCAATTGGGAAAGAATAGCCTCTTCAAGAAATGGTGCTGGGAAAACTGGATGTCCATATGCAAAAGAATGAAGGTAGACCCTTACCTCATACCAAATACAAAAATTAACTCAAAATAGATCAAGACCTAAATATAAGAACCCAAATCACAAAACTCCTAGAATAAAGCACAGATAAACATCTTTAAAACCTTATGTTGGCAATGGATTCTTAGATGTGACCCCAAAAGCACAAGTAACAAAAGAAAAAATAGATAAGTGGAACTTCATCAAAATTAAAAATTTTTGTGCACCAAAGGATTTTATTAAGAAAGTAAAAGGATGACCTTCAAAACGGGAGAAAATATTTGGAACCCATATATCTGATAAGGATTTAATATATAGAACATAAAAAGAACACCTACAATTCCACAAAAAAAGGCAAAAAAAAACAATTAAAAAATGGGAAAAAGACTTGAGTGGACCTTCTCCAAAGATACATTAATAGCTAACAAACACATGACAAGACACTCATTATTAGCCATGAAGGAAATGCAAATCAAAACCACACGATACTTCACAGCCACTAGGATGGCCATTATTTAAAAAAACAGAAAATAACAAGTGTTAGTGAGAATGTGGAGCAATTGGAACTCTTGTACATTGTTGGTAGAATCGTAAAATGGTGTAGCCACTGTGGAAAAATAGTTTGGTGGTAACTTAAAAAGTTAAACATAGAAATACCACATGAATTTAACTGGCACTTTCACTCCTAGGTATATACCCCAAACAACTGAAAACAGGGATTCAAATAGATACTTTTCCACGAATGTTCATAGCAGGATTTTTCGCAATAGCCAAAAGGTGGAAACAACCCACGTGTCCATCAGCAAATGAATGGAAAAACAAAATGCAGTACTGTACATATATACAACAAAATATTATTTAGCCATAAAAGGAATGAAGTTCTGATACATGCTACAACATGAACCTTGAAAACGTTATGCTAAGTGAAATAAGCTAGACACAAATGAACATATATTGTATAATTACATTTATATGAAATATCTAGGATAATCAAATTGATAGAGACAGAAAGTGGATTAAAGATTACCAGAGGCTGAGAGGAGGAAAAATGGGGAAGTATTGCTTAATGAGCACTGAATTCCTGTTTTGGATGATGAAGAAGATTTAGTAACAGACAGAGGTGATGGTAGCATATCATTGTAAATGTAATTAATGCTGCTGAACTGTACACTTAAAAATGACTAAAATGGCAAGTTTTATATTACATATGTTACCACAATAAAAAAGAAAAAAAGCTTCCTCCTCTCCGACATTTTTCCACTCCAGTAGATGGCATTGGTTCAGCTGGATGGTAAACAGAGTGCACTGGTCCCTTTTTGCTGTCCTGGGAACTTGTTTATGTTTGTAGGTCATCACAAACACAGATGATGAAATGGACCAGATGTAAAGGATGACAGCTGCTGCCAGAGGCCAGGGATTTATACTTGGGGCTGGATGACTACACACTTCATTCCAAATTGAGCAAATCTCACCTGCTGCAGCTCAAAGTACGAAGTACAGAAGCCCTCTGAGCCCCCAAAGAGCTGGAGCTATTGTCCTGGTGGAGAAGCCCAGGGCACTAGGGAAGCCACTCTGGGAAGCTCCTCTCTGCCTTCACAGCCCCACGCTGACCAAGCTTGTGGCTGAGGATCTAGACTCGCTGCAATCCAGGGGATGCAAGTTCTAAGTCTCAGGTGC
>PVKY010015237.1:0-10254 GCA_004027775.1 Bradypus variegatus | reverse complement strand
ATTGCGTCTCTCATTGCGGAAGACACGCCCCTCACTGATGTCATCAGTCACAGCTGCAGCCGGTTGGCTGATGATCTAATGAGCCAGCCTCCTGGTGTATTATCCAGCCACAAATGTCCTCGCAGCAGCGGTTAGGCCAGTGCTTGCTTGACAGACACCTGGGCACCGTCACCCGGCCAAGCTGACACAGGAACCAACCTCCTCAATTCTGAGCTCCAGCCTCCAGCCTCTGAGTTTGAGGAGTGCGTATGTGCCCCACTAAACCTCTTCCAAAGCTGTTATTTCAAAACCCACAACAAACAACGATTTCAGGAAAAGCCGTTGGCCCCTGGAGAGAAAACCCAAGTGGCCTCCGCCTGCCTTGGGCGCAGACCACGGCTGTCCCTGCTCGGGCCGGTTGCCTGCTGATTTTAGGGACTGCCCAGCTGTAATTTCAGACCTGATTTTAATTCTCTATTAATCAAAAAAACAACCACACTTAATTGAGACTAAATTATTTCATTTTTCAGTATTTCCTCCCCTGCATCTTTTTAAAACTAGTTTTCTAAACCGTGTTGAGACTTTGATGTGTCAGATTTGGCATCTGCTGTCTGGAGAGGGGAAGCTCTGCAAAGCTGCAGGGGAAAGAGGGGTCTTCCCTCAGGCAGCTGCCAGTGACATCCCCAAACCCCTTCGCGACAGGTAAGATGCGGCAGGTTTCTCAAGCTGCCGGGCGTCCAACACGGCCCCAGGCTGGCATCAGTGGCCCTCTGGGCGCTGTGGGAAAGGCCGAGCCAGAACCTGCGTTTTACCTGCGCCGCCCTCTGCGTGTGGGGCTGTGCGAGCGGAGCCCACAGCCCTGGGAACGGCTCGGGCCTGGCCGTGATGTGATGGGGGCCCGGGCCCCTCCCAGCCCAGGGTCTGGCCTGGCCCCGTGTTCTTCCTCGGCCCCAGCCTGGGTGCCGTGCACCATCTGCTCCCCACAGCTGGGCGTGAATCCTCCTCATTTTCTTGACTCGTCGTCTTCATTGGTTTTAATCTGGGGGCTGGATGAGCGAAGGGGTCACAGTTCTGCCCTTTGCTCCCAGAACTTGGCGTCCTGGTTTGGGGCTTTGCTGGTTGTATTTATATTAAACCCCTGGTTGTGAGATTAAGGGGACAATCTTTTGTGGCACTGGCGGAACATTCTGACAGCGCCAGGAGACGGCCTGACACGCCTGCCCTCCCCGCGCCCCTCCGCTGGTCGCTCCTCCAGGTCAAGGCTTTGTCCTCCGTGCCCCGAGGTGGACGTGCCGCCCGTGGGACAAGGCTGGGAGGGGCAGTGTGCAGTCGCTGGCCACAGGTGGACACCGCGAGGGCTGGGCCGTGGCGTTCGATGGCTCTGTGGCTGTGTCTGCGTGATCACCAAGCCCGGCACCGGGCACGGGCACACCCAGGGTGTTTCTGAGCTGGAGGCCGGGTGTGGAGGCGCCGCCCGCTTTGGGGGCTGCTGGGCCGAGCGCCGAGGGTAAGGCCGACGGTTCACACGGAGGACCAGAGGGCAGACGTTTCAGGCTCTGCTGGGCCCGCGGCCCCCGTCACGACATCTCAACTCAAAGCCGTGCAGGCAGCTCGTCCACCAAGGGGCAGGCCTGGGTGCAACAAAGCGTCACCCACCCGCAAAACGTGGGCACCACAGAACTGTGTTTGTGGGTCAGGAAATAACATCCTTCTTTTGTTTTTTTCCACCACTTAAAAATATAAAAAGCATTTTTAGCTCTTGGGTGGTTTAAAAGCAGGGAGCGCCCATAGGCCTGCAGCTGGAGTTCGCCAGCCCTGGGGTACAAGCTGCCCCTCTCTTGAGACACACGATCCCCTTCAGGCCCACCCTGGGCGGAGGCCCTTCCCGGGGGACCCCACCCTGCCCGGCCCCTTCCCCCGTGGATTAGGCCACGTGAGCGCTGGGAACGCAAGCAAAGGTAACCACTTGGAGCATGAGCTCGTTCTCGAGCTTCTCCTTTCTCCAGCCACCGTCGCCCCGATTTCTCCAGTCAGGACAGGCCCAAGGGGGGACACCCTCATTCTCCCGATGTCAGCTCGGGAGGCGGAGGTGGCTGGGGGTGGCTCCCCAGTTCCCGGCACATCACATCCTTGCCCTTCAGCCTGTCGCCGGCTCTCCAGGCGTCCCCACGGCTGCCTGCTGCTGTGGCCACCTTGGGTTTGCGTCTGGAACACCCAGGAAGGAGCACTGGAGAAGCCTCGGTGAGAGGTGCGACCCCGAGCGCGAGCTTCCGGCTGGGCCTCCGGCCCCCCACTGCCCAGACCGAGTTGCTTTCAGGTCTCCTGGGAAAGGGCTTGGGCTGCCGGGCAGCGTCACGGGCAGGCAGAACCAGGAGCTGCTCGCTCGGCGCATTGGGGAATGTGCTCTACGGCACGGCCTGGACACGGCACCCGCAGACCTGCCCACAGAGCAAACCCAGTGAGAATGGTGGTGAGCCCCCCCCAGCACCCCAGGCCCCCATCCACCCCCTCCACCCACTGGTGCCCGGTGCCAGGCATTGGGTGTGGCGTGGCTGGCCTTGGACTGAGGAGGGACAAACCTGGGGGCTGCCCACAGAGGAGGCAGTGTCCTCCTGTCCCTGCCTCGCGCCCCCCGGGTCTCCAGGGTCCAGGGGGGTGAGAATGACCTGCGTCTGGAGCCCCTTGGGCTCCCCTTTGGCTGGCTCTCCTCAGAGACGCCTGCGGGAGGAGTCTGCCACCGGGAAGCTGACATGGGTCTGACAACAAGACCACGTTGCTGAGGAGAGTGTGGCCCTCGGGGCTCCAGGGACAAGGAGGCGGAGCGCGTTTATCATCCTCCTTTAGGGCTTGCACCATTGTTCGAGGTGTCAGGCCCCAAACTGCTGCCTCGCTTGAAAAACTAGGACAGCGGAGGAGCCGAAGGGTGGCATCTCTGCTATGAAGGCGAGAGGCAAATGTCCCCTCTCGGGGTGCGTGCCCCAGTCTGAAGTGGGCAGCAGAGCAGCGTCAACAGGAGCTTCTCCCCCAAGGAACAGCCTGAAATAGCAGCGGGCACCTCGGGGCCGGGGGAGGCCGGGGCACGGCCTGCACAGACAGAGCTCTGGTGGTCTGTGCCCCTCTGCACATCTGGGAGGGACCCAGGCAGAGCCCAGCCCCAGCTCTGGCCCAGGGGGAGGTCAAAGGCCAGGCTGCTGAGGGGAAACTGAGGCATTGTAGGGGCTGGGGGTGTGAGGTCAGAGGTGAGAAATGGGGTGTAGGAGGTGGAATGTGGGGTGGGAGGTGGCCTTTCCCTCACCCACAGGCCCCCTGAGGCCATGTCCCCTGGGCCTGCACTGGCCACTGGGTCGAGGCTCTGCGGCTCTGTGGGGGTGGGGCTCGGCCGGGCCCTCGATGGCCGGGTGACTGTCCTCCCCTCGGGGGCCCACCTGCTCTGGGCCTCAGGCCAAAGGGGTCCCATGCTGGGTCCGGTGGCCCCCAATGCACACGGCCAAGCCTGGACTGCTGATGCTGGGGGACCCCATGTGCCAGGCCCCCCTTCCGACCTCCGTAATCCATCACCTGTGGAACCGTGGGAGGGAGATTCGCGTCGCTCTCTTACAGAGGAGCAAACTGAGGCTGGAGAGCGCGACGCACCTAGAACTGGAGGCTCAGGCCGCGAGGCCCGGCTGGGCTGGCCCAGAACCCGCATGTTGCTCCTTGTGGGGAGGGGGGCAGCCTTTTCTGGTCCCCAAGACCCCACCTGAGCCCTGCCCGTGGTCAAGGAGCTGTGACGCCCACCGGGAGGAGCTGCTGGGCAGGGGCTGTGGTGGTGCCGTCACCCGTGAGCCACTAGTTCGGGGATCCCATCGGGGGGGTGTCACTGATGGTGGCGTCAGCTCAGTGGCTTCCCAGGGACCCCGGACGGTCCTAGCCACGGCCGAGGCACTTGGCTCTGGCATCCTCCACTCCTGCTGTCCCCAGGCTGGTTCCTCTGGGCCCGCCAGCCCCCGGAGTGCACGTCAGTTGGGTATTTCACTGCCGGCAACCAAAGCGGACTCTAATCTAGGCAAAAAGGAATTTCAGGGGAGATGCTCCTTCACTCGCAGAGTCACAGGGAAAGCGAAGCAGGCAGCGCTGGGGACAGTTGGCCCAAGCGGGGATGGGCAGTTGATCCTCTTCTGCCTGGGGGTCCCCACCAAGGTGCAGACCCCACAGGGGAGACCCTATGGCCCGGCTCAGGCCCGCCCCTGGTTGACAACCCCACCGGCTGGGAGAGGTGGCACGAAGCTCACCATCCGGGAGGCCTTCAGCTCGCAGCCAGGACGTCCCACCCTGGGTCCCCCACCCGGCCGGGGCCCCTTTCCTGCCGAGCAGCGGAGCAGGGTGTGCACAGACCGTTTCTTAACCCTTTGCTCGTTGAAGCGCATCTGGGTTGTTTCCCGTGTGGGGCTGTTATGAATAAATCTGCTCTGAGCACCGTGTACAGGTTTTGGTTGCACCTAAGTCTTCATTTCTCGGGATGTAACAGGCAGGACTGCAGTTTCTGGGTCGGGAGGAGAATCTGCCAAACTCTTCTGGAGTGTAAATTTTTTACTTGAAGATCTCGGTGTGCATCTCCTCACGTCAACTGTCTCTACTGACAGCTTACCTCTAGCTAGGACACCAGCGCCCAGTGTTTGGACCTGGCCCTTTTCTCGCACACTGCACCCCATGTGCTTCCTGCAGCCAGAACTGGGGTTCATTTTCTGGTGTTAATTTTGCTTGTGGGGTTGAGATGGGCAAGAGTTCCCTTCTGCTGCTCTCCACTCCAGCTGAGGCTCTAATCCCCTGCAGCGTAGGCTCCAACCCCCGGACACGCCTGCCGGCTGCTCCGAGAGCAAGGGTTAGAAGGGAGGGGGGGCCTGACCACAAAACTCCTGAGCAGAGACGCACCTTGGAAATGAGAGGGGGCTTCTCCTCAGGAGAGGGCGTCTCGGCTGGGGAAGAAACAGTAGTCTGGGCAGTTACCAGCTCAGAGAGGCCTGTGGAACTCTGGTGAGCAGCCATGTGTGTGTGCAAACATGGGTGTGTGTGAATGTGTGTCTGTGTGAGTGTGTAAATGTGTACCTGTGTGAGGTTGCAAATATGCACCTGTGTGAAGGTTCTCTGTGAGTGTGCTCATGTATCTGTGTGAGGGTGTGCGTGCATGTTATCATGTGAGAATGCAATCATGCATCTGTGTGGTGTCTGTGAGTGTGTGATCATGTGAGTGTTCAATGGTGCATCTGTGTGAGGGTGTGTATGAGTGTGGTCATGTGGATGTGCAAAAGTGCATCTGTGTGTGCCTATGTGTGCATGGGGTGGTTAGCTGTGTGGAAGGGTGTGTGTGCATTGTGTGCCTGTGAGTGTGAGCGTGTGACCGTGTGAGTGAGAGTGTGTGACCGTGCCTGTGAGTGTGAGCATAAGACCACATGTCTATGAGTGTGAGCATAAGACCATGTGACTGTGAGTGTGACCGTGTGTCTGTGAGTGTGAGCATGTGACCACGTGTCTGAGTGTGACCGTGTGTGAGTGTGACCATGTGACTGAGTGTGAGCATGTGACCACGTGTCTGTGAGTGTGACCACGTGTCTGTGAGTGTGAGCATGTGACCATGTGAGTGTGACCGTGTGTCTGAGTGTGAGCACACCATTGTGCAATTGTGTGTTTGTGTAAGTGTCTGTGGTGACCAGGTGGCCCCTCGGGGACAGGGATCACATTTCCATCCTGGAGCTGCCACCACTGCGGTGGACAAGAACCCTCAGCCCCTGTGGAGGCTCAGGTGATTTCGTTTCTGTTCACTTTTAACAGGTTACTGAGGTATGAGTGCCACAAAGCCCACAGTCTGATGAGTTTTGTCAGGTGTGTACACCTGTGACGCTATCGCCACAGTCGAGACAATGATCAGACCCACCGCCGACAGTCCCAGGTGCCCGCTGCATTGGGAGGCTCGTTTTCTTATTATTGAGTCTGGAAAGTTCGTTACGCAGCCTGAGCACGAGCCCTTTATCAGATGCACGACGCAATCTCTCCCAGCCCTTGGCTTGTCTGTCTTTCTCTCAGCAGTGTCTTTAAGAGAAGTTTTAATTTTGATGAAGCCCAATTTATCAGTCATTTTTCTTACCTGAGAAATCTTTGCCGAACACAAGGTCACAAAGGTTTTCCCCCAGGTTTTTGTCTAGATATTTGATTTGGGATTTTACATTTAGGTCTTTGATCTGTTTTGAGTTAATTTTTGTGTATGGTACAGGGAGTTGACTACAGCTTTGAGGTTTATTATTTCCTTTTCCTGCCCACTTTGGGTTTAGTTTGCTCTTCCTTGTCTAGTTTCTTAAAGTGGAAGCTGAAGTCATTGATTTAAGATCTTTCTTCTTTTCTAATACAGATATATAGTGACGGAAATTCCCCCTAAGTACTGTTTTAGCAGCATCCCAAAGATTCTTAAATGTATTTTCATTTTTATTCAGTTTAAAGTACTTTCTCATTTCGCCCTTTAATTTCTTCTTCAGCCCATGGGTTTTTTTTTAGAAGTGTGTCATTTGTTTTCCAAATGTTGAGGTTTTCCCAGAGATCTTTCTGTTATTATTTCTAATTTAACTCCACTGTGGTCTGAGAATAGACTTTGTAGACCTTGATCTTTTCAATTGATGGAGACTTGTTTTACAGCCCAGTATACGACCTATCTTGGTAAAGATTTGTGTGCGCTTGAAAGGTT
Organism: Bradypus variegatus; assembly: GCA_004027775.1. Classification (NCBI taxonomy): domain Eukaryota; kingdom Metazoa; phylum Chordata; class Mammalia; order Pilosa; family Bradypodidae; genus Bradypus; species Bradypus variegatus. The sequence continues at coordinate 3,563 of PVKY010015237.1, read as the reverse complement.
TGGGGTGGAACATTCTGTAAACGTGAATTAGGTTATGTTGGCTGAGTGTCGCTCAAATCTGCAAAATTGTTACTGATTTTCTGTCTTCTACACACAATTACTGAGAGGGGGAGTGGAAACCCCTGGCTGTAACTGTGGATTTGTCTATTCCTTCCTGAGGCTCTGTCAGTTTTTGCTTCATGTATTTTGAAGCTCTGTTATTCAGTGAATAAATGTTTAGAATTTTTACATCCTTCTGTGAGTTGACCTTTATCACGATGAAACAAGGTTCCTGTACAGTCTTTGCTGTGAAACCTACTTTGCCCCATATTAACGGAGCCTTTCTTTTGATTAGTGTCAGCGTGACACATCTTTTCCCTACTTTCATGTCTGATGTACATGTGTCTTTATAGTTGAAGTGAATTTCTTAGAGACAGTCTATGGTTGGGTCTTTTTATTTTTATCCAATCTAACCATCTTTGCCTTTAATTACAGTAATCACACAATATACACAACCCTTTTTAGGTTCTAATGAATTGGAATAGTGAGCAGTAAATACCTGAAACTTTCAAACTACAGCCCAGAGCCCTTGAATCTTGAAGACAGTTGTATAAAAATGTAGCTTATGAGGGGTGACAATGTGATTGGGAAAGCCATAAGGACCACACCCCCTTTGTCTAGGGTATGGATGAATGAGTAGAAAAACGGGGGCAAAAAAAAAAAAAGCACCCGGTGTTCTTTTTTTTTAATTTGTTCTTTTTCATTTTAATTTTTATTCTTATTACGTCTGTGTATGTGGTAAAGAAAATGTTCAAAAATTAATTTTGGTGATGGACACACAACTATATGGTGGTCCTGTGAACAACTGATTGTACGCTTTATATGACTGCAGGGTATGTGAATGTATTGCAATAAAATTGACTTATTTAAAAAAAATAAAAAATAAAAGAAACCTAAAAAAAATTAGAGAAATCAGACCATTTACATTTAATGAGATTATAGAGGTGTTGCATTTAAATCTATAATCTTTCTATTTGATTTGTTTTCTATTTGTACTATGTTCTTTGTTCCCCTTTTTCTCTTTTTCTGATTTCTCGGGTTAATTTAATAATTGCTTGATTCCATTTTATCTCTTTTGCTGTGTTATTATATGTAACTCTTTGTTTTTGGTATTTTAGCAGCAGCTCTAGTGTCTGGGATAAAGTATGAATCTTTAACTGATCACAGCCCACCTTTGAGTGTTATTGTGCCATTTCACAGACAGCGAGAACCTTACACTATTGCACCTCCATTTCTGCCCCCAGCCTTTGTACTACTGTTGTCGCACATATTACTTTAACATGTTATAAAACCCACACTACATTAATTTTTTTGTTTAAGCAATTGGTTATCTTTTTAAGAGGTTTAAATCCGGGGAAATCGCATATTTCCCACACAGTTAGCACTTCGGGAACCCTTGTTCCCTGCGTAGAGCCAAGTGTCCCTCTGGATCACTTCCTTCCTCCTAGAGGACTTCCTTGGACATTTCTAGTAGATGAATTCTTGCTGCTTCCGGCTGGCTTAGGAGCTCCCAGTGTGCAGGGGAGAGACCTCCACCCTCCGCACTGGGGGCTGTGTGGGGAGGTGGGTGCCGGGGAGGGTCACCATCTCCTGCTGTCACGGTGGCCCTTTCGAGGATGCCATTCTCTGCCCCATCACCTCCCATGAGGATTCTCCACCACGAGGCAGGGGCTTGGACAACACTGCAAACTGTGTCCACAATCTCCGTGGAGACACACAGCTAGACTGTCGGCCACGGCAAGCCTGCTTACCAAGCTACTTCACTGCACCCCGTGCCCCCATTTCCCTCTAGCAATATGCTGGCAAGTTGCCCACCTCTGCAGAGAGTGAACAATTTGTGGGTGTGTTTACTTTTCTCTTTCCACTTTAAATTGAATTCTACTAGCATTCGTGTACGCCAGATTTCAGGAAGAAAATGGGAAAGTCGCCTGCTTTCCACTCAATCCACAGTCATTTATTAGAGCCCACCACATGCCACCGAGGCTCTGCAGCTCGGAAATGCGGGACCAGACGTGGTGGTCACAGTCCTGCCGCAGGAATTGATGCACACGCGGAGGCTTTGCCTCTGACCTGGGAGAGCTAGAAGACGCCAAAGGTGAATCACAGCACAGAGCGAGTCCGCCCGGGGATCCCCGAAGGGGCCCGAGTCAGGTGGGACACGATGCCCCCCCGCTCCTGGCTGCAGGACCCCTCACCCTCCCGGCGGGGAGCTGGGACTCAGGTTTGACAAAGCCTCCTGCCCCCGAATCTGGGGGTGAGCCAGAGAGAGAACCCCGGCTTCCAGTTCGAAGTCAGATGCTGTTCTGACACTCCAGACTCAGAAAGCCAGACCCATGGAGGCTCAGTGGAATCCCCCACAGCGGGGGTCCCGAGACCCCAGAGTGGAGGGAGCAACCCAGCGCTCTGTGAGAGCCTCCTGCGCTGCCGGCGCTGTCCGGGGTGCTGAACGGCGCCTCTCGGGACCTGCCTGCCGGAAGCTTGGCCATCCCCAGCGGAGGGTGGGGGGCAGCGGAGCCGAGGTCTCTTGGGGACTCAACCCCCCAGTTATCCAGCGCTCTGGCTCCTACCCAGCAGCTGCGTTCACCTAGGCAATAGATTCCATTGCCGTGAACTCCCCAGAAATTTGCAAATCATTTTTTCCCTGTCGGAATGTGTGTGTACTGGATTCTACTGCATTTAATAAAAGGGAAAATAAATGGGTAGTAGGCTGGAAGTTGGGGTGCCATTGGACTCTCCTAGCTCTGACTCGAGCCTCATGGAGCACACAGTGTAGCCGGAGATAAGACCTCAAGTATCGTCACATGAATAAATGTGCGATTACATCTGTGATTAGAGCCTCAAAGAGGAAATGCGTAAAGCAGGGGCACCTGGCCCAGTGTGGGCGCCAGGGAAGGCTTTCCTGAGCAGGTGGCATGTGAGCTGAAGGGAGATGGGTTGTGTTGGAGTTAGTGGGATAGACTTCTCACCAGATGTGGTTCTGTTTTAGAGCAATAACTAAAGACACTGGGGAGAGAAAGGGTCGGGCCCCATATGTTTCAATCGGGGGGTCACCTGATTGGGCTCTGCTTCTGAATGTTCACGTGTGGAGTCTCTGTGAAGACTAGGATTTGACCTGGGGGGGACAGCAGGTCTCTGCCTGGTCCCAGCAAGGAGGCCGGGGCAGCCTGCCTCAGACGAGCGCTTCCCGAGCAGGGGCTTTGTTCACTGCCACCACCCACTACAGTTCTTGTCCCAAGTACATCTCAGTCTCTTCCCCCACGAGGCTGACTCCTCTCAGGGTCAGGAGACAACAGTTTAGCAACTTTTGATTCATCACATTCTTTTATGTTTAGAAAGGATTTTCCCCTCAAACTGCTTTTCTCCTTCTGTTACCTCGTTTGACTTTTCATCATCTTCCCAAGAGGTTGGCTGACCAAGAACCATTATCCCCATATAAAGGTGAGGAAACTGAGTCCTGGGAGGTCCCAGAGCTGGACTGGGACCCAACTAGGTTTCCTAGGGAGAGTCATGGTCAATACCAGATA
>PVKY010015236.1:0-10257 GCA_004027775.1 Bradypus variegatus | reverse complement strand
ACTAAATAAAAAGGGAATTTTAAAAACCAAATGCAGTTTTACCCCATAATGAGGCAAAGAGAGAACTACTAAGAAGTTAACAACTCCCTAACTTGGGCCCAGCCAACCTTCTGAAGGTGGTAGGGTGGGGGATCCTCTCCAAAGCAGTACGGGGTTAGGAGGGAGCTTCGTACTGGGAGTGCAACCCCGGGGTTAGAGTTAAGGTAAAGCATGTGGGCTTTGGGGCCCACTAGCTCTGCTGATCACTACCTGGGTGACCTTGGAAAACTGCTTAACTTCTCTGAGCTTCATTACCTTAGCTCTAACATGGGCCTAAGATAGGACCTAACTTGCAGGAATGTTGTAAGGAAAACATGAGCTAATGCTTGTAAAGCCCGTAGCACAATGCCCGGCACATGCTGTGTGCAGGGACCTGCAGTTATCACTGACACAAGACCTTCGGAGTTGGAGGTGCTGTGGACATGGAAGGGAGTGTCCAATCCATCTCTTGCCATGTGGGAGGGTTCTGTAGGTTGAAGGGAACCTGAGGTCCCAGGAATGTGGTGAGAAGGGTAGGAAGAAAGGCCCAGAGGGAAGGAAGGGGGTTCTAGGAGGCAGGAAATAGATCACAAAGGCCTGGAGAGGAGTCACAAGGCTCCCGTAGACTCACAGGGTTGATTCTCAGAGTCCCCAGTAAGAATGGAAATTGTTAAGTGCTTGCCACATACAGGGCCCTGTTCTAAATGCTTTACATGCTTGGATTTGTTTTTTTGTTTGTTTGTTTGTTTGTTTGTCCATTTAGGTCTCGAAATGCTTCAGTGAAGCGGTGATTATTTCTTTTGAATAAGAAACTGAGGCTCAGAGAAATTAAGGCCCAAAGTCACCCAGTTAGAAAGCAATTGATGGGGCCAGGACCCCAACCCATGCTCCAGAGCCTTGCTAACTAGCACTTCAATTTATTGCCTCCACCAGCACAGGTTGGTACCAGGGGGCATCCTGTGGCAGAGAAGAAAGAATCAGACACAAGGGGAGAGTAGAAACAGCCCCTCACTGTCAGCTGCAAGCCTCCCATCAGCTCACCTCTGCACGGGCCCCTGGACCCATTCGGGACTCCTGATTCTTGCACAGCTCCTGACAATCCAACCAAGCCACCTGTACACCAGGGAGCACTCATTTCCTGGCTGCCCTCACGGAGGGGTCCGCCACAGGGAAAACGTAATCAGAACAGAGCGATAGAGTGACTCCAGCTTTGTGTGACCTCACTTTCCTTCTCTGTAAAATGGGAAGATCAAGATCATGCTGACCAAGCAACAAGAACTGTACCTGGCACTCAGCTCTCAGATCTGTTCTTCTGCTATCGATGAGGACACCGAGGTTCAGAGTGGTGGAGTGACTTGTCCAAATGAGCAGCAGCAGATGAGGTCGATATAAAAAGTATTTCAATGGAACACTACTTGGTCAGCAGGTCTGTAAATGGGGTGTTGCTCAGAAAATTGTCTGGTCCAGGTGGGAAATCTTGTGATCTGAAAGATCATGATTGCAGTGATATTAGGTCATCACTGACTCGATTGCCCCAAAGCACATTGAATTCTCATGCTTCTCAGAAGCCACATCCCAGCCTCCTGTTTCTCCAGAGCAGCCCTCAGGAGGAAGAACTTTGCCCTGACTCTGAGATTTGCCCCAGGCCCTGAGGATGTGCCCACTCCAAGCTCCTGCTTCAGAGCCTGCCACTGTCAAGACTTATGGCTGCTTCGTCTCTCCCCCTTGCTGCGTCTGGCTACATCACTTATCTCCCCGACGCTGACCTGCCAGCAGCTGCAGGAGGCTCTCTCCGGTAAGATTTGATTAATGAGGTTCAGCAGCAACAAATCAGTCTTATGGAGCAGCCCTCCCCTCTCTGGGACCCACTCTCGCAACACCCGATGCATACAAACCGCCCGGTCCGTGCGGGGCTGCCTCCCAGCCCTGCCCGTTAGCAGCCCCCGGCTCTGCATCCTGCGTTCCATGGGTCAGGCCTGGCTGGAACTCACCTCCCATCCATGAGTATGCATTGTGCCCTTGACCTAGCCAAGGTCCTTGCTTTTGTCCCGTCTTTTCAAAATAATATAATTATTGTAATAGCAAAAATAATAATAGCTACAATTTCTTGATGACTTAATGTATGCAAGTCACTTCCCAAACACTTAAAGTGATCTTATTTAATCCTCTCAAAAGCCCTGTGGGGTGTGGTTTTTATTATCCCCATTTTACAGGTGAGGAAACTGAGGTAGTAGCAGGCTGGTAACTTGCCCAAAGTCACACAGTTAAAGGCCAGAGCTGGGATTTGAACCTTGGCATTCTGGCCTTTAATTATACTTCCTTAACTTGTTTGAAGTCTTATAACCCTTTGGAAATATGATGAAAGGTATGGCCCTTCTCCTTTGAAAAATGCACATATCTATACCTACAATGGCATTCAGTCTCAGCGTGCACAGACACACCCTCCCTCGACCCCGTCCTTGGTCCTGAGGCCCTCTGCTCTCACTCATCGTGAGACTTGGGCATGGCCCCTCTCTGTGCCTCAGTCCCTCCTGTAAAGAGAGAAGGCTACGGTCCCTACCTCCAATGGCCCATCTTCCTCCCACACACCGGGTCAAATACACGACAGCCAAGTCCTGCTTCCAAACTCAGCTGTTTCACTCCTATTTGGAAAGTCCATGTCATTGGAAGGCAGAACGGTTTTGCTCTTTGAGTTTCCAACCACTATGAGTGCATCACCTCACCCCACCCCTTCTCCTTCCCCCGACTATTTTATTGGAACTGTTTGTTTCTCAAGCAGTTACAGGAAACCGGTGGCATGCTGTAGTCTGTCCACTCCTCTGTAGCATAATATACGCATCATTCAAGCATGTGTCCTTCCAGCCATCAGGGACCCCGTGTCACCTTCCAGGGAGCCCTTCTGAAGTGGGTGCCCTGCTCAGCTGCTCCTCGGGCCCCCCATAGCTCCTTCTTCCCCAATCCACCAGGCCTTGATCTGTGCCCTTTCCTTGCACAGGGCTGAAAGAGCTGTGAATCTCACCCTTCCGTTCCCTCTCTACCTTCCCCAAGGCCCTCACATCCCAGAAGCATTTGTCAGGGATTTGCCAATAGTCACTTTTTCATCTGCTGGGGCAAGAGTCATCTTTGCATATAGATGTTTTGTAATAGATGCTGCATTGATTATGTTAAGTTCTTTTGGGAATCGCCTGGCCATTTCTGGGTCCTCACCAGCCAGTTCCACCTCCAACGTACGTCTCGGATCTCCTGCGTCAGGCATGAGGAGCCACCTGCAGCAGGGGCTGGAGGAAGTGGGCTCAGCCCTAGAAGGCCTTGCAGGTTCTGACCCATCCAGGATGGGCTTGCATGTTATTGCTCTACTTTTGACAGGCAGGCTGAGGAAGGTGCATTTAGTTTGAATACTGGCTGTTCCTCAATTGGAAATAATAACAATGATCCTGATGATTGCCATTTTTTTTTTTTTGTATTTTGAGCCTACAAAGCCAAGGACCCTCCTCCATTAGCTCATTATATCCTCATGATGACCTTCTATGAGGGGGATTATTATGCCCACTATACAGAAATGGAAACCAAGGCCCTTAGAAGTGATTGGTCCCGGCTTGCATAGCTCACATATGGCAATGCCAGCCCTTGAGCCCCACTCATGGGACTATGAGATCTGTACTTATTCTATTATATCACTTTGATTCAAAGTTCATTTAGGGAGGGGGGCATTTACAGGATGTTCTCAGATTGTTCCCCTAGACTCAGTGTTCTCCTGGAGGGTGCAGGGAAGAGCATGTGGTTACGTGCATTTGCGTCGGGAAGAGGTGTCTTTATCCACGTGTGGAATATCCGGGAAGGCTCTGTGTCTCTGTGTAGGTTGAGTGTATACGTGTGTGGGGAAGTGAGAATGGGTATGAGTCTGCAGGATGTAAAGTAAGGGTATGTCTATGGGGGTGTGCAGCGGATGCTTTGTGGGTGTGGGAGTGTGTGTGCGGGGTGTGAGCCTCTGGCAGATTATTTTGCACTTGATCTTTGAAGCCCATGTGTTCAGCCTCTTAGGTCGAGAAGACTGGGTAGATTGTCATTTGCAGGGCACATTTTTATTTCAGACTCTTTGGAAAATAACTGTAAAATAAACACTTTATATGCTGCTGTCCCCTCAAAAAAGTCTCCCTCTATAAGCTCAGGACTTACCCCAAGTTTCTGGAGTTGGAGTCAGTGATCAAGCACCCAGAAAAGCAGGCCCATTGTTTTTCAGGTGTAGTATGTGGGCACAGAAAGAGAGTGTAGGATTAGGTCAATAGTGCCGGGGTCATGGAGGCAGCTCAGCAGGGCTACTAAAGATCCTTTGTCCTGGGCAGGCAGGCCCCTAGATGGGGGCCTGGCCATCTGAAGGCATGGGGGTCCCTCATCCCTCTCTCTGGTCAATCCAGCTATTAGGCTGATGAGATCCAGACAGGCTTCCTTATGGTGCAAGGGACAGAACCCAGAGGGGCAAGGAGGCCCCATCACAACCCTGCCTTCACAGTACACTTGCTGACCCCTGGGCCCAGCTGCTCTGAAAATGGCCTCGCAACCATTCATGATTATGGGTCCATAACTGGTCTGTGGGAGGGAGACCAAGTCCATTCTAGTTGGCAGGGCACCCAGTCTGCCCTTTCTGCCTGCCCCCAGGGCCACATTCCCGCGGCCACCCCGGAGCCTGCCCTGCTTCCCACTCTGGCTTCCACCTGAACTGGGCATCTCCATGTGCCAACGAGAGTCACACCTTCCATTTCACCAGAAGCACATTTTCCAGGTTGTTCTTCCACCAGGCTGGGCTCCAAATGCCTCTTGTGGTTGTTTCCTGAAATCAAATCCAACCTCAAAGCATGAAGCTTCGCCATTATTAAAGACGAGCAAAATCAAATGCCTGAGGCTTTGGAGAGCATTTCTAAGGAGGATTTCAAAGACAAGCCGACTTCTGAGCTCCTGGAATCTGATGAGCCCTTAGCAGTCACGGAGTCCTTTAATTACACTCCCCCCCACCCCACCCCAGCCAACCAACCAGCACACTTTTGCCTGCACGTTCCCACGACAGTAGTCAGGGTAGTGCAGAGCTGGTTTTGAAAGTCAGTGGGTAAAGGGAAAAACAGGCATGGTCCAAGTTACCCTTACAAATCCCTTAGGAGGAGACTAGTTTGCCATCTCTCAGCAAGTCCAACAGTGCTGGGCTTCCTTCAGTGTAGGAACAAATTGCTTTTCTTTGGGTTAAGCACCAGATGAGCTTATTGGCTTGATTTGAGGGGCCAAATATTAGATAGGGGTCATTAAATATTAGAATCACCCTCAGGGTGATTCTTCAGGAAGAGAAGCACAGAGGACCTGAAAGCCATCTCCCTTCTAGTGTTCACTCTGGGGCATAGATCCTTGAGTGGAATGGTGAGCAGAATTGCCTACTTCATCCTCCAAACACACTCTGTGTTGTTGTTATTGTTATTATGCTGTGTGCATACACATCGTTGAGTTCATGTACATTAAGCCTGGAAGGCTCATCTCCTGCATTACAATATTTTCAATATTTTATATCCTTCAAGGCCACTGCTACAATCTAAATGCCACTTCTTCCAGGAAGTCTTCACTGATTACCTCTACCGCAATTCATATCCCCAACTAACTCCCCTAGTATCTCATTTATACTCATTTTATAGACTATAACACTTTGTGCTTCATACCATAGTAACTGTGTGTAGGTCTTAGCTCCCCAAATACCAAATACACCATGAGGTCCTTGTCTGTTTCGCCTCTTGGATCTCCACAGTGCTTTGCCCAATGTCTTCCATATACCTCATATCAATAAACTTTGCCTGAAAGAACAGATTATGAATGAATGAATTATAAAAGTGGCTCATCTCAGGAAATGAAAACATCTCGACCTTGATGCTACAGAAATGCAATACTTACTCCTGGACTCAGAGCAGGTTAGAGCGAGCACTTCCATTGTGACTTGGCCCCTTAGATTATATGCCTTTGGGGAATGTCTCTCCATGCCTTCTCCACTAGCTTCTTCCTCCAGGCAGCCCTCCATGACCAGACTCCTCCCATTCGGATGCCACTTGTGGCACAAGAGTAGCAGCCTCATCACAGAGCCCTGTTGAGTAGGAAGGGCAATTAATATCCTCATTTTACATACAGTATAGGGAAATTGAGGCCCAAAGAGTTATGTGGCTTGCCCACAGCTGCACAGCTGGTGAACTTTAGGGATTGGATTTGTGTGAGCCCAAATCTTTCTTTTTCTTTTTCTATTTCACCACATGCTACCTCTGGAGGGAGGGGCATCCTGTTCATAATGAGCACTCAGTGCTTTGCAGGGTGCCCTGCTCCTCCCAGACCAAGGAGATGCCAGTGTCCCAATGATTCTTGTCCCACATGAGTGCACAGTTTGGGAATAATTTAGAAGGCTTCTTGCTAGAAGGTTGAAACTCAAAACACACTGCTAATGTGGGTGGCAGCAACTCCACACACCCCCTTACAGATGGCATGTCACCTATCTGTCTTCCCTTGCCCAGTTCTCGTGAGTGCTGAGGTTTGTCTGTTTTCCTCCAGGACTCTGGCACCCAACTTTGTACCCCCACACCACTGGCTGGCCTCCTCTTCCTTCCTCCTTCCCACCCACTTCCCGTGGCTGAGGACCGTCTCCACTCCTCAGAGGGAACAGCACCGCATGGGGCATGAGGCTGATTGTTGACGAGTCACTTCACTGCTGTAGCTTAGTTTCTTCATCTGTAAGATCGGGAAAACAATATTCACATCAAAGTGATGATGTGTAGACAGCAGGGGTCTCAGCTCAGACCTCATTTAGCTGGATTTCAGACAAATGTGGAGAGCATGCCACACAGCAGTCAAAAGCAACTTTCTAGGGTTAGACCACTTGGGTTTGACTCCCAGCTCCTACACTTGTTCACCAGCTGTGTGATTCAAGGAAAATTACTTACCATCTCAGAGCTTCAGATCCCTCATCGTAAAATAGGGATGATAATCATACTGCCTGCTTCATGGGGTTGCTGTACGATGAAAGGGGACACTTCACATTAACAGCTTAGCACAATGCCTGGCACTTAACAGTGCTCGATAAATGTGACCCATCAATTATTAGCCATTATTAATTATGTCAATGAACTGACAGGCAAATCTGGAAGGAGCTGATTTGAATGAGATTTTTAACCAAAGGAACGGGGAGGTAAGCAAAATACTTGTCCCAGCCTAATATCTTAGCCCTATTGAGGGAGAGGGCAGGAGGCAGAATAAAGATGAAGGAGCTGTTTTCAGGTATCCAGTTTACAAAGTGTGATGAGGGATGGTTTAGTGCAATGGAGTTTCCAGGGAATATAAAACATCTGTTTACTGAGCAGCTGTTATGTTCCTGGAACTGTGCTTGGTGCTGAGGATTCAGCACTGAACCAGAGACACAGCCCTGTCCTCATGGAGCACACCGTGTTGCCATGCTTCAGGAGTCTGGGCACCAGGAGGCAGCTCTCTGGGGACAAATCTTAAAGCTCTTGGGGTGTCTAAGCAGCAGAAGCAGGGTGACGGTTCCAAGGGTTGCAGACATTCATGGAGGAGTGTGGAGAAATAAAACATTGCTGTACAGTTTCTGAGCTCATGCACAGCACCCCTAGAGGCTTCCAGAACTAATGGGGTAAGATTGCAAAAGGGCAGACATTATGAAGGAGAAAGTGAATTTAGGGCTGTTATGGTTGAGGGGCCAATTCTCACCTAATGGCCAGTGATGCTTGGAGAAAATGAGGTTCCAAACGTGGAGCACTTAATATAGGATGTGGCACTACATCCTAAATCAGGGATGGTTTACATGCCTCACAGACTCATCCAGTACAAACGCAACCCCATTCATTCTGCACACACGTCTAAAACACACAAGCAGCACACACTGAGCTTCCCTTAGGGCATACACAGGGACACACACCTCATGGGTCCTGCACAAACCAGGGAATCTTTTCCCATACACATATTCACACACACACCCACTGCCCCTTCCCCTCTCTCTGACACCTGAGGCTGGACAGACAAGGCCCCCAATCTGCCACTTATGAGCTGTGTGACTGGGTCTTTGAGCCTCAGTTTCCCTTTTCTGTAAAGCAGGAATATTACGAGTTCCTACCTCAGACTGTTGTTGTGAAGATCAAATGCATGTAAAGTCCTTAAAACTATACCTGGCACATACCACATGCTTAATGTGAGTAACGTGTACACCCAACCCACAGGTGTATCTGTACATGCCATAGTCAATGCATCCCATTTTGAAACCCTTGTACCCTGCCTCTCACACAGCAGGCATGGGCACACACGGCCCTGGGCACCGCGGTTTCCAGCCTGGAAGACTGTCTCATCGGGCCAGGGCAAACACCCCTGCCCCCTCATACACACTTAATCACCCCAAAGACCCCAAGTCTGGCCTCCCTTCGCTCGACAGCCCTGTGGAAAGGGATTTCAAGGCAGTTTTGCCAGGAATCTCCGTGGACCCGAGCCGCCTGGAAATGGCGGTGTGGGCCCACAAGCCGTCCTGTAGACGGGGCTGGGCTGGGTGAATTCAGACCCTGAGGCACTTCTCTCCAGTCCTGTCCATCCCCACAGGAACCCACAACCCTCAGACCCTTCAAGGCTCAGGATCCCAAGTTCCCAGGTCTCCGTCTTCCCCCGTCACTCCATCACTCCGCAGCTTTTATCTCAACTGCTTTGAGAGGGTTCTCTTCTCTCCCCCTCAACTCCTCTGATGTAATCTCTCTCCATAAATCATACCCTCTAATCTTTTCATCACCTTTCTCTGATTAAGGCAGCCTGGCAAGGGGTGGGGGGGGACACAGTCCTCAATGACTAAAATGCTTTGATGTCCAAAGTCAGTCCCGGCGGCTGCGGGGCCAGCTGGCCGTGGGGCCAGCGCCCACTCGCCCACCCAGCTCTCTGCAGGCCCGGGGCGGGGACCATGCCATCCACACGGATGAGCTCCTGAGTGTCCTGGGCTGCTGACGTGGCCCGGCACCTCGAGGATTTCACAGATCTCTTCATGAATATTTCTCACTACATACTGGATGTCATTATTCTATTGAGAATCAATTAGCCCAAATGTTGTTATGACAGCTACAGAAAAATGATATTTTTAGCTTTGCTTTATGCTGCTCTGTCTCTTCACAGAATTATTGAAAACCTTAAAGCTGATCTAGAGGCGACACGGGCCTCGGTGGCAAGCCGGCAAGCAATTGATCTGGGAATGGAGAGTCGTCAGGAGCGTGCGGCTTTTCTCAATGAAGCAGGAGCGCGTCAGAAACAACTTCCAGGATGGAAGGCAAAGCTTGACTTTGGGCGAGATCCTCACTCTTTCCCTCAGTTTCTGCATCTGTAAAATGGTAATGATAACCATCCCTCCCTTTAGGGTTGTTTGGAGGATGAAATGCGACAATACAGCAAAGCACTTAGCAAGGTATGTGACGTCACAGTATATGCTCTGTGGGTGCAGGGCCTCGGCAGGGAGCTTGTCCTGGAACAAGGCTGCCTGGGTTAAAATCCCCTTCATAGGTGTGTGATCTCTGTGCCTCAATGTTACCATTCAGAAAATGGGACTTATAATGCCTACTTTACAATGAGGAGTAATACAAGTAAAGCACTGAGAAACCGTGGCTGAGTTAAAAAAGTGTCAGCTCTTTTTAACAAAAAGCTCTTTTTGACCACCGTCCTCTGCTACCCACCTTGTCCATGCTGACCCCTTAGCCTGAAATCTTCCCCTTCCCCTCTGTGCATGTTAAATCCTCTCGATGTTAAAATCTAGCTCGTGTCCCCTCTGCCACTGGGCCTGATAGTCTGGGGAACTTGACTCCAGTAATCACTACGTGACACTGCACAAGGCATTTAGCCTCTTTGCCTAAAAGTGATGATAATAGTTTCCCTACCCCTCAATCGAGGAACTGGTCACACTGACCTCCAGGGCCCCATCCAGCTCTGAAGCTGGGTCAGCAATTCCTCCTTCCAATCCCAGCTCTCCTTGGACGGTTTCTGCAAACACCTGCGCAGTTTTTCCCCACCAGGGGCAGTTTTACAGATGAACAGTAAACAAGGAAGCTGTTTTATAGCAAAAAGAAAAAAAGAACATCATCTTTGGCAGGGAGGCACTGTCATAGAGTGGAGGGGAGGGGGCAGCTCCAGGATGGCCCCTGCAGCCACGGGCTCTGCCAAGGCAGGAGGGTGTCAGGGAAAAGCTTGACCCCC
>PVKY010015235.1:0-10254 GCA_004027775.1 Bradypus variegatus | reverse complement strand
CTCTCCAATTCCACTTGCCTGAGAGAGTGAAATCGGAGGCGCCTCAGCTGCCCAGCAGGCCTCAGGCCAGGATGTCTTGGGGGCTCTGGGCCTTGTTGGAGCAGGGCCCATGGTGGCAGCCTGCACCTCCTCCCCGTGGGACCAGCCCTCGCAGGGCTTCCTCCAGACCCCTCTGCCCTGGGTGGGAAAGGATGCAAAAGAACCTGGTGGTGGGCAGAGACAAGACACTCCAGGGGTAAACCCCAAGCTCTTCAGGTTAGTGGGGGAAAAGCAGTCTGGAAAGATGAGCCATGCACACCTCAACGCAAATTAGAAAGAGAGGAAGAGATCAGCAGCCAAGCAATGTCTGAGGTTCCTTAAAAAGAGTTAAGGAAAAAATATTTAAATCATCTAGATATTATTCAGATTTTCAGAGCTGATCATGTGTCACTGTGGTACTCAGAAAAGAAAAATGACTTTATAAAAAGGTGATAGAGATGTGAGCACATTTTGCTCTCGGGTACAAGAGTTGGGATCTTTCTTTAAAAGACCTCTCTCAAGTTTAAAGAATCTCATTGTCTTCTTAGGACAGCATGCGGTGATGCCTGGCAAAAGTGAGAAGGGAAGAATAAAACTGTGAAAGGACAAAAGGGATGTCTGTTAGAGTAAAGAGATAAGAAGCAAGTCACTCAGGTGTCCTAGCCCAGGGGATAAAAATTGCTTGCGAGTCTCTAAAATGTTACCATCCTCACTTTCCTGCTTTCAGATGATTTACTTCTTCACTCCAAAGACAAAGATCAAATAGAGTGCCCTCAGAGGCAGAGCTTGTATTTGTTGATTTGCTTTTTAAATGATGTCATATAATAGAGAGAAAAATTCCTTTTAAAAACGTTCAGTTTTGACAGGCTGATGCCCAACAGCCAAAGCTCCGGCCTTCTCGCTTCCTGATGAGTCTTCCATTCTGATGATTTTTTCCAGCCTCTGATTTCTAGCAGATGGAGTAAGATTCCCGCCTTCCATTTGCGTAAAATGCCTGCTTGGAATTCGAGGCTCTCTCTTCATTTCGACTCACCCTCATTACTCCTGACACCGCGGTCTCGAGCCCCGGCACGTCAGCGGCTTCTGAACGCTCTCCACTGGACAGCGGGAGAGGCAGCCTGCGTTTCGGGGCACACTGACCTCATTTCTTCCCTGTGAGATACTATAAAAAGCCACTCAGCTCTGCAGATTGGCACTGACATTTTGCCTGTTTTCTTGGCTTATTTTCTCCCTGGCGGTGGAGTCTGGTCTCTGCTGATGAGACAAATGTGTGTGACCTGGTGCGGGGAGGGGTGGGCTGCAGCCACCTCCCCTGTCCCCACTCGGTAAGTCACCTGGTGCAGACAAGGGCTCCAGAGCTTCCCACCAGGAACCTGGGGAGCTGGACACAACGACAGATGGCCCCTTCAAGGATGTCGATGGAGCTTGGCTCCCGGGCTTTGGCTAAAGGAATTGGATTGTATAAAGGACAGGGGAATGGACATCTGGAAGTAAATGAACGAGCCAAGAAAGCATTGAGCAGTGGTGGGAACCAAATGTAGACTGGAAGTGCATCCTGTTTAGCTCACTGGGTTTAAAGAAAATTCTCTTAATAGACTGTCCACTTTTCAAAATTGTAGCATTTCGCACAAAAATCTGGATGCCCAGCTTCTCTCACAACACTGGGCCTGCCTTCTCGTGTGTCCACGGAGGGCTGAAGCTGAGCGGGGCGCCCCTGGTAGCCGGGGCAGGTGCGGCCCCTTTCCTCTCAGCCCCCGGCTCTCCGGCCAATGGACCACGCCTGCCTGGCAATCACATCCTGAAAGCATCCTGGGGTTAAAATGCCAGCGCCTGATTGGAACAGGCACTCAGGAATCTGTGTGATTCCATGACAGCTGTCTAGGAATTGGGGAATGGGGAAGGAGCAGGCAGAAGGGAAGTTTAACCTTAAGTTTTTGATTTTAAAATAGGGTGAAATTCAAAATTGGTGTGGTCTTCCCAGCCTTGTGCACACCGGGCCTCGTTGGTGACGCTGCCCTTGACCTCTCAGACACGGTGAGGCCTCCTCCTTCCACAGACCCAGGAAGTGAGCCAACTTGTCCCTTCTCTCCCACCCAGGCCTGCACTGCGCTTTGCCAGCCCACTGTCCCCAGTACTGGGAGCACCACAGGGCAGGGCCCTGCCTTGGCCAGCTCGGCTCCTCCCGGCAGGCTCGAGGCTCAGCTCTGTGCAGCTCAGGTGGCACATCCTTCATGTGTTCTTGTCCCAAGCACTTGCAAGCCCCTCCTGAGTGCCAGAGACAGATGTGCCTGTAAAAGCCACAGTCCTGTCTTCAGGAAGCTCACAGCCTCCTGGGGGACGAACAAGTGAGCCGGGGCTTACCACACAGCGGGAAGGGTGCCACGGCAGAGCAAAGCCCATGCATTTGCTTCCTTTGCCTCCCTCGGCCAGAATGCTCGTTTGGGCACAGCCATGTGCCCAGTGCCTGGCACCAGCCTGGTGCACGGCAGGAGCAGCACCAGTATCTGGTGAAGGAAGCAATCCCCGTGCCGCAGAAGCACGGAGGGCCCTGGCCCTGCAGGAGAGGAACAAGTCTCGGAGGGCTTCCTGGAGGAAGGGACATGGTGCTACTTGAGCAAAGGCTTGAGGGAGGGGGTGCACGGCATTGTGCGGGCGAGAGTAAAGCTCAGCCGGCAGGGCATGAGCCTGGAGCACGTGAGGGGAGGGATGTGCAAGGTGGCAGAGGATGGCAGGGGCCTGGAGGGGACGGGTGGCCACGTGCACTGTGCTAAGCAGACCAGATTCATTCACGAGGCTGACCAGGAGCCCTGGGAGCACGTTAATCGAGGATGCACCAACGGCAGAGCAGGGTTTCTAGAAACACGCTCTGGGGACGGGCATGCAGGATGGACCAGGGCTGCGGTGGGTCTGGGCTTTCAGCCACCCACGGCAGCCAGCCCAGCCTGCCTCTGCCCGCCTCTCTTGTTGGGGCCCCCTGCCCTCTGCTCCCCGGGGCCCTGTCCCTGCTGGCTTGATTTGAGGCCCCCGCACCTGGAGAACCCTTCCCGCAGCCTCGTGCCGCCCCTGGCTGCCCGGAATACCTCTGCCTCAGGTGCCCTTTCTCAGTCCCTTGGGAACTGTCCCCCAGCTGCTCTGGAGTCCCCATGAGTGCAGGATGTGGCTTCTCTCTCCACACATCCCTGTGCACGGAGACACGGTGACCTGCATCCAAGTCACGCTCCAGAAACACGTGCTCACTGGCTCGCGGTAACAAGGAACACTGTGTCCGGCCTCTGACTCATGGAACAGCTCGACCGCCAATGTGAGAGCCCTGTTTGGAAAAGGGCACATGGCATCTGTCTTCCAGAGAGGACACCTACTGTGGACTGCATGAGGAAAGTCTGCTATGAAAGAAATGGATGTTTTAAAAAATAAAGAAATGAAGGATTCCAAGAAGTCTTAAATTGATGCACCAATTCCCTTTATTAGTAAGAGAAGAATGTTCTCAAGTCATATTTTACGAAGAAAGCAGTAGCAGGAACTGTGAACAAATGACTTCATTTGCTGGGGCATCTGATGAGGATTTCACTGGGAGGTGTCCCCTTAACTACAGTGAACGACGAGAATGCGTGCGTAACCTTCATTCTGAAAAGTGCTCACACGTTTTTGTTTGCTTTAAGGGAGGGAAAACATTTTGAAATGTTTTTGTGTGTTGGCTTCCTCAAGTTCTTCAGGTAAGATCTGATAACACAGCATCCTAACTCACCCTGATTATCATGCATTGGGCTCATCAGGTCCCGTACAGGGCCCGAGAGAACAGATTTGAGGCCTGAAGACGGTGCCATCACCTTCCGGCTACACCTGCTCTACCGAAGGTGGCTGGCTCAGTTTCTACCATAACAGTCAAAACAATCCCAGCAGCATGCACACTAATTTTAGAATATTGACATTGATGTGAAATCTATTTCGATAATGCTGTAAAAAAAACCAAGTACCGCGTTCCAAAAGTATTTTCAATTGAAGAAAATATAAACTTATTTTTAAAACGTCTAATTAACCAACAATGAGAATCCTAATGGATCAGGAATAAACAGTACTTCAGCTGAACACACATGCCCACTTCTAAGGGCTCCAGTGCTAGCAGGGCACGAATATTACCTCATTTAGGGGCTTTGGGAGGACAGTTTCCTTCACTGTGAGGAAACTGGGTCCCCAACATGTAAGAACTTTCCCCCACACCAGTCAAGGCAGGACACGATTGAAAATCCAGCTCTCCTAACTTAAACCCAGGGCCCACCACCCCAATAGGCTGCTATTCTTGAATGCAGGGGAATGAGAGCTTATTTTAAAGGAAAACTATGTGAGATAGCACCATCTACTTGAATACTATTCATATCTTTTTATGAATATGTCTAGCTAGGAGGACACAGGTTTACAAAAAAAAAAACAAAAAAAAAACCACCTAAAAGTAGTTTATCTTTAAAAAGCACAAACAAGAAATTCCCTTTTGTTCCCTTGTACTGAGATACTGATTCCACCCGGCTCAGAAATGACCCTGGGGCCCTCTGCCTCCTTCATGAAATCTAAGACATCCCGAGCTTAGGCAATTGTCAGCATCTTCTTTCAGCTCAGAAAGGGCAGGATTCTTATTACAAATTACACTCGAGGTTTAATTTGTGCAAGTGCTAAGTGAAGAATCACCTGATTTTCAACAATTCCAAGACCAGTGGATTGTACAAGGCACCGGGGAGGAATTTTAAGCCACCAATTTCAGAAGGAGGGGCTTTTTTTCTCCGAGGGAGAAAAAAATCAGATTTTTTAAAAAAGGGCATTGTCATGTAAAAAACGTATGTGAATAAATAAAACTTTGAAAACATTAACTAAAATTATGTAGGCAGGTCGCTAGAATCGCCACCTTCATTTTTTCATTTTGTTTATCACCCAGCATTTTCAGGAATAAAAGCATCAGGCTTACTTCTGCAGGAGAACGCAATCACCGGTGGAGGGAAAGATGCAGAGATGAAGGTCTGATGAATCTCGGATCTCAGCGCCTGTATTGATTCTTAGACAGGCGGCCTTTAGTTGTACCAAGAATCATTAATTAAGTCTTTTAAAAGAACAATAACAAACACTGGGTAATTTAAACTAGTTTAGAATTAGAAATTCTCTGCTAATTGCCGGCTTGGATACTGGCCATGGGGACGGTTCTAAATGTGGGGACAGGTGGTTCTGGGGGGACAGGGCACCCACTGGCCCTGGGCTTCAGCAGTAGGGTTACCAACACGGGGCCTTCGGATTTGGGGCTACCCCTCCCTGTGGGCTGTCTGCATGGGTGACATCAGAGGGTGCTGGGAAAGCTTCGCAGATCCTCGAGCAGATTCCCAGCCAGGAGGGCCTCGGAGGGCGTCTCCCACCCACATGGGAGGCCCCAGGTAGAGCAAGACCGAAGGATCCCGGGGTCTTGGGGTTTCTGGGTCAGAAAATAAGTTAAGAGCACGGACGCAGGCAAACCTAGCCCTACAAACACTGCACTACCAATCACGTCCCAAACACACCTAGTAAACAGCACAAAATACACCAAGTTTCAAAGTACAGATTTACGTGAAAGACATACCCAAGATCACTTCCGTTTATGAAAGAGCCTTGACCCAAACTTCACCACAGGCTTGTCTCCACCCTGCTGTGGCAAATGAGGGCAAGCATTCCTTTTTAAGTGTAAGGTGGAAAATCATTTAACTGTCACCGTTTGAAAGATGACTTCAAGCAGTAAGAAATCTTACAAACAGAAGGTGATTTTCAGATTTAAGTAAAGAAGAAGGAGGAGGAGGAGGGAGAAGGCAGCGGGAGTGGAGAAGGAAGGAGGGGGAGGGGGAGAGGGGAAGGGGAGGAGGAGGATGGAGGTTTGTTCACTGAAAGGCGAAGGGTTGGGGTGCAGTTTGAGTAACTGCAGAAAGAGGGTTTTCGCCATGTAAAATGTTTTGTCATGAAAGGTGAGTATTTCCCAGAAGCTGTGAACCTTAGTAGGCCACTACCACCTGCAAATGAAGGAGGAAAGTGACTTGGGTGGGGGGCAGAAGGGAAAGGGTCTTGATGCCGAGGACCCCGGAATCTGTTTTCATTGGCCTCACAGCCATGGTAAGGAATCAAGCAGTTCTGACGTTTAGACTGAATGACTGATACCTTTATTTCACCCTTCCAGGAGCTTCTATCTGAGCAAGGGCTGCAGGATGGGGTCTCTGGGAATGTCTGGGCTGTTGGTAGAGCCTGGGCCCGGGAGGCAGCTCCCCAGGGAGGGAGGACTTGGGGTCTGGAGACTCCTGGATGACCCGTCAAGGAGCCTTGAAGCATCTCCAGGCCAGGGCACTCTGCAGGACAGGTGCAAGAAGAGGCCCCGGGGTGGAGACGGAGGGCCTACCTGCAAAAAGAGGGGCTTCCCAGGGCACAACTGGGAGCCTGGATGCAGCTGCCGGGCCCAGTGCCAGCTCAGGCTGGAAGGCCCCGGCTCACCAGCAGCTGGCCCCGGGTGGCTGGGGCATCACACTGAGGGAGACGGGATGACCCTGTGGTGGGGGTGCAAGCCTCAGATGTGGATTGGACTGCGGTGGGCTCCACACCCCACCAGCCCCCAGAACCGCCGATGCCCCCAGGGTTGGTTTGTCACAAAAGCTCTGCCTGACTGAGCTACACTGGGCCTGCCAGCCAAGACCACAAAGTGGGAGCACCAAGCTGAGGGAAGGGGGCTGGAGGGCGCTAATGGCAGAGCAGTGTGGGACCCCCATATCCAGGAGCACCCAGAAGGGACGCTCTGGAGAAAGGGGATGGCTGTCGTCAGCCACCGCGTCCCCAGTGCCAGCTTCTCCATGGAAACCGGAGGACAGAAGGGTAGACACAGATGGGAGCAGGGGCTAATTAAAGCATTTGCAAATGCAGAGGTGGGGAGCCGGGTCCGTGGTCAGGCGGTGGGAGGGTGTGGGGTGATACAGGGGAAAGGAAATCCCCTCCCAGGACGGGATGCATATAGTGGGAGCCCCACACAGCAGGTGGCCACTGTGCTCAATGTTTCCAGCGAAGGACAAAGCCACCCTCTCCATACAGGTCCAAAGGTGGACGGCCCATGGTGGGTGCTGCCCCCTGGGACATGAGGGGCCCCAAACAACAACTCCCCAGACTGGGTCTCTTGGGAATGGGCCACCATTCTCGGCAACAAAAGCAGGATTGTGCTCCCTTTCACATATATCTGGAGCATCTACCACGGGAGACACGGAGCAGGCCCCCCGGACACAGAGCGGGTAAGGCCTGGGTGAGCTCACCAGGCCTCACAGCCTCAGCAGAGCACCGAGCCGGCTGGCATGTGCGACGAGTTTCTCACTGGGAATAAGGGGTTAGGAGACCTGGCTTACTGTTCGAGTTGCCCTGTGTCACATCAGCCCCTGAGTTTCCTTAACCACGTCAGAGCCAGGGAGGTGACACCGGGGCCAGTGTCCAAGGAGCTGCATTATCCCTAAAAGCTGGGACTTAGCCTTGGAGAAGAATGTAGAATTCTGGGAAACTGAAACCATAGCCAAGCTATCTAGGAGGTAAATTCCGTTGTTTTCAATTTGGACAGACAGCCAAGTTCAATTTGCAGATAGCATCTTATTTCTGAAGGGTTAGATTTCAGAGACACCTCCCAAAAGGCAAGACACAGATGAGAACATCATCTTAATATAACAGTGTTCACACCCCAGAACTCAACGGGGAAGCAAGGAAACGAACGCACTCACTGAGTGGGTAAGGAAGGGATCTGCAGTCCCGACTGCACTCTGCAGCCCCTGTGCACCCCCCCTGAGTTCAAGAAAAACAGAAGTCAAACCTCATCCCTTTTGCGTTTCATCCCAAGATTAGCCCCTGCAAAGCACCTGCATTTTGGAAATCTGAACCTACTCTAACGGCCTCAGAAATTTTCAGGAATGCTGGTGAGAAATAAAGCTGAGTGAGTTGCAGTCACTTAGAGCCTTACGTGGTGTGTGTGTGTGTGTGTGTGTGTGTGTGTGTGTGTGTGAATGTGTCTGGCTGTTTAACTAGCCGATGTCTAGCACTTCATAGATTATAAAATATATTTTTAGACCCTACTTCATTAAGTCCTAAAGTCCAGCTTTTATTCCATGACAGGGGCACTGAGGTTGGTTATGGATTAAACTGTGCTCCCCAAATAGACATGTTCACGTCCTGACCCCCAGACCTGTGCATGTGGCCTGATTTGGACATAGGGTCTCTGAAGATGTGATAAGCTAGAAGGAGGTCAAACAGGATCGGGGGGCCCTAACTCAGTATGACTCGTGTCCTTCTAAAGGAGAAGAGACCCCCAGACCCAGGTGAAGGCCCCGTGATGATGGGCAGGATTGACTGAAACCCCAAGGATGCCGAAACCAGCAGGGCTGGAAGAGCCCGGGAGGGTTCTCTCAAGGCTTCAGAGGGAGCGTGCCCTGCTCACACCTTGGCTTCAGATGTCCAGCACCCAGAGTCGAGACAACAAATTTCTGTTATTCCAAATCCTCCAAATTGCGGCAGTTTGTTACGCAGCCCCAGGAAAACAATTCGAGGCTTAGGAAGTTCCTGGGATTTGCCAAAGACGACCCAGCTGACGGGGTGGGGTGTGGACAGAGAAAAGGGGATCCAGACCCTCTGACCCCAAACTTACCCCCTTCTACTCCGCCATGTGGGGTAGTGTTTTGGTTTGCTAAAGCTGATGAAATGCAATATGTCGGAAATGGGTTGGCTTTTACAGCGGGGATTTACTAACCTACTAGTTTACAATCCTGAGGCCATGAAAATGCCCGAATCAAGGCATCAACAGGACGATACCCGGACTCTGAAGACGGCTGCCGGCACCTCCAGCTCCTCTGCCACGTGGTGCGCCTGCTGCTCTCTCCCTCCTCTCCCAGGTTTCATTGCTTCCAGCCTCTGGCTTCGGTGGCTTCCCCTCTGAGCTTCAGCGCATTCTCTTTTAGCTTCTGTCTCTCTTAGCTTCTCTCCTGTGAACTTCTCTGGGGCTTTTTTTCTGTGTGTTTTTCTGTTAGCTTCTGTGTCTTTCTCTGTCTTTTCTTCTCTTATAAAGGACTCCAGGAAGAGGATTAAGACCCACCCTGGAAGGAGTGGGCCACATCTCAACTTCAGTTGAGATCCTACTCACCGAAAGACGATGGGTCCACACCCACAGGAATGGACTGCTTTCAGAGCATGCTTGCCACGGTGGATTTGCTCTTTCCCAGCTAGCAGAGGCCTCTGGGAGACCTCATGACTGAAATCAGTGACGTACATTCAGAATTACTTTCTCCATTAAATGTCAGGGCACCTCAGATACATTCTTGATATTACAATAAAGTAACTTTTTAATATTAATTAGTGATTATGCTTGGAAGGAAATTCCTAGGAAACTTAAAATATGCCATACATTTGTGCACATTTTAACCATACATCTAAATTCTCCTAGAGTTTAATTTGGCCCACGGTGTAAACAGTTCCTCATTTTCACTCTGAATGCGTAGCATGTTGCTATGTTTTCAGGAAAGAGAAAATCATCTTAATTTATGTAAAGAGTATTCCTAAAGATATGCAGAATGTAGTCCACGAGGTTTAAACACCAAATGTGTAAAGAGCACAGAATTATCACAGCACATATTGTCACTGAAATGAAAACAAATCTCTTTCCTGTAAGCAGTCACTCAGGAGAACCAAGATTTCTGTCATTTTGCTGTTTATGTATGTGTGGGGGTGGCAGGCAGAATTCTAAAAATGTCCCCCGAGATTCCTGTCTTCTGCTTTGTCCACCAAACACTGATCCAGGCACTGCCGGGAAGGGACTTTGCAGGTGGCCCTGAGGCGACTAAGCAGCTGACCTTATAACAGGGAGATTATCCTGATTATCTGGTGGGCTCAGGGTAGACACACGACTTCTTCAAAGCCCATGAGGGAAGCAGAGCTTGGGAGAGGTGTGGCAGAGAGGGAGGTTGAGGGCGGAGGCCGAGGGAGGGCAGAGTCGGGAAGGGCTCCACCCACCCTTCCTGGCTTCAAGGGTGCAGGAAAGGGGCACAAGCCAGGGGTGCAGAAGCCTCTATGACCTGCAAACCACCCCCATCCGATAGCTAGTAAGGAAGCAGTGACCCACACCAGCCAGGAATGGAATTTGGCCAGCACTGGACAGCTTGGGAGTAGATTCATCCCAGACCTCCTGAAAGGCTCCCAGCCCTGCCCACACTTGACTTCACCCCGTGAGAC
>PVKY010015234.1:0-10261 GCA_004027775.1 Bradypus variegatus | reverse complement strand
ATATACATGGGTGTTAGGGAGGGAGGGAGGGAGGGAGGGAGGGGAAGAGATGGTGGTGAGACAGGATCTTAAAGGTGATGGATTGGGGTTATCGGGGGAGAGGGCTCAGGGTATTATGGAGTTGTAGGTATGGGATTTGTACTGTTTTAGCATACGTTCCTGTACAATTGAACTTATTTCAAAATAAAATTTATTAAAAAAAAAACAAAAAACCAAGCATTCAAAACTAGTGACTAAACAGCGGTAGATGAGACTTGAGATTCTTTCTTCCCTAATTTAAGGTGATAGGTGTGCTGCCTACCATCCATCTACACCCTGTCTCCACCCAAACTTTGGATTAGCCCAGTTTCCCATATTTTAAGGTTGTTGTTTTTCTAGGATTCCTTGAATAATTTAGATTCTTGTATTTACATTTAGTGCCTTGTTGATGCTTAAATGTTTAGAATAAGAATAAATAATCATTAAAAAAGGAAGATAGTCACATTTGAAAACAGATTTAGTTGAATTAGAGAATTGGGCAGGACTTCCAATTTAAATTTTAAAATATCTCATTTTTAGACTCAACCTGTACATCACGCTACAGCCTACAGCATGTAAGGCACAATGAGTATTGGACTCATGTGCCTTCTTCATTCAATTTAAACAAAATGTTAATTTAGAACAGCACATCTTTTGTGTTACAGGCCAATGAACACATAAAAATTACATTAAAAGAAGCCTGTATCTCTTAGTAAATGCCAGAATCATAGTATTTCACAACAGGAAAGAGACGTTTTGTGGGAGAGCACAATTCCATTTTGACAGAATGCACACTGTTTTTTATGGCCTTATATTAAAAAAAACAAGCTACATCACATGGATATTTGAGAAATTTAATTTAATTAATGCATATTGGCTTAAACAATACATTAGAAGTTGCCTATTAGAAAAGAATGTTAATGGTTCAGATAAAAAGACATGAACTTAAATAAGAAAAGCTAAGCACATTTTTCTAACTTGAGAATAATGTATATTTAATTGCTAAATCAACAAATTAATAGGACTTTGAGGAAAAAAAGCCTCAATTAAATAACAAGGTTAATATTAAAATGAAAAGCATTATACAGAAGAAGCATTGACAAATATGGGTGAAGAAAAGTTGAAATTTCTTTTACATAAAGAATCTCTTACAATCTTATAATATAGTACTATATTTATTTTATTATCACAACCAAAATGTCCTTAGGATATTTTCTTTACTTATTAGTTTAAAATAAGAATCACCATATTAATGATAGAATATTTTGATGTCAGACATAGGAAAATATGTTATTAAAAATAACCTAGTAGTTTGAACTACCATAACTGACTCTGTAAAACCAAGTTTGTCAGAAAATGCCTCTAAAGAAAAATTTTAAAGTTGCAATGTTACGAAAAGGTGTAATACTTTATTTCCTAGGATTTTTATTTTTGACACATTTAAATAAGAAACTAAAGTGTGTTGCCTATGCTTGACTGTTTTAAAAAGACGAGAATTCTTTAATATAGTGTTTTGTTTCTTTTTTTTAGGTTTTGAATGAAAAGTAAAATTGTCAGTCAGCTATTGGTTCTTTCGAATTACTTAACTAGAGTTCTTTTATCTAAGTGAACTAGTTTTTTTGGTCATTTAACTAGAAATTGTGTTTTGTTCAGTACATTACAAGATATAGGTTATTTAAAAGAAAGAACGACAACCTATACATATCCTCTTAAAAAAAAAAAGCTGCTTTGAAACATGGATGAATTTTGAAAACATTATCCTGAGTGAAATAAGCAAGGAACGTAAGGACAAATACTGTAAGATTTCACATATGAAATATCTAGAAATAGCAAATTCGTAGAGACAGAACGTTTCTGAAAGTGTATCAGAGAATGGGAGAGAGGAAAGAGGGAGTAATTGATGGGTATAGAGTGTAAATTCTGGAAAATTTTTAATTGTTTTTTTAAAGCAAAAAACAAAACTGCCTTGGGTCTGGCAACGTCCTTCACTACCACAGTCTATTTGGTTCCGTACAGATTTAAGTTCTCTAGGGAATTAGGATGGGCTGGGGAGGAAAGTGAACTCAACCACAATTGTTCCTCCCTTTTCCCAAACCGGATGTCAGCCGTTGATATCAGTTTATGAGCCTCGATTGACACATATATATTGAGACACGTTCCTTGTCATAAAGTAGCTTCTTTTAAGTTTTTTAGTCGATGTGGTGAATTCCATGGTGGTGCTGTTGTTATTGTAGTGTGTGTGTGCGCGTGTGTGCGCGCGCGCTTAACATGTCACATGCAACGTTTTATATAATCACCATGGTGTGGTGACCCAAGATGCCAAACAGCAAATGATTCGAATGAACAATTACGTTCAAATTAAGAAGAAACAAAAATGGAGAAACCTGATCTGGATATAATAGAAACCTGTTATACCTTTGAACCTTGGGTATTGTGCGAAATATATGGCACAGCAACTTCAAAAAACGCTTTCCCCCAACACCCGCCTTGCATAAATGAGCCCTTGCACCTGCATATAGCAAAGGCCCTAGTTCAGGGGCTTTGTCTCAAACCAACAAAGATCGGTCCAGCAGCTCCCTCGCTGTTTCGAAAAGACCAAGCGGTCTGGAGAACCCCACGCGACTTCAGGAGCCGCGCCCCTCCGCCCGTAGCCCTCCCCCGGGACTCCCACTCGGACCGCGCTATTCCCATGCCCGTCCCCTCCCCCGCCCCCGCCCCCCGGACCTCTTTAAGCGCCGCGCCCGGCCCCGCCCCCCACATGCCCAGAACGCAGGGCCGCCGATCCGGGCCGCGCCTCCAGCCGGGGTTACGTGAGCCCGGGGCGGGCAGCCGCCTGGCCAATGACCGCCGCCTGGGCTGCCGCGCTCCTCCCGCGCCGCTGCTGCCGCCGCCGCCGTGGGACTGCGGGCTCCTCCCGCAGGAGATAACTGTCAGCGCGCGAGGAGGCGGCGGCAGCGGCGGCTGGCGGGCTCAGTCATATGACCCGCCGCCGACAGCCCCGGCACTAGCAGAGTTACTCAGCCGCAGCGCTCCCGCGCTCCCGCAAAGCTGGGCGGTCGCGCCGCCGCGATGGCTCCGCTGCCGCCGCCGCCTCCGGCAGCGCTCTGAGCCGCCGGCCCTCCGAGCGCCGCGGCTGGAACTGAGGCGGCGGCAGCATCATGGCCCCGACCCTGCTCCAGAAGCTCTTCAACAAAAGGGGCAGCGGCAGCAGCTCAGCGTCGGCGTCGGCCCAGGGCAGAGCGCCCAAGGAAGGACCTGACTTTAGGTGAGGGGGCGTCAAGGGGCAAGTCTGGCTTGGGACTGGAGTTGGCTTCTGTGGAGGGAGAAGGAAGGAGAGTGGTGTGGGTCGGCCCGGGACGTCTCTGCCTATCGCCCGCGCGCGATCTCGGGGCTTGTCAACGTGGACGCGCCTGATCTGAGCGCGGCTCCGAACCCTCTGCGACCGTGAGGGTCTTTTTCTCCCTCCCTCCCTCCCTTCTTCCCTGTCTTTCTCTCCCTTCCTCCCTCCCTTCTTCCTTGTCTTTCTCCACAACTCAAGGTCTCTTCCCCTTTCAGAGAGTTCTCTTATGTTCCCTGGGGCTCACTTGGCTCGGGATATGGGATATTCGCCGTGAATTGGGGTGAACCTCCTTCCTGACAGAGCCGCGTGGGTTCTTCTACCGCCGGTGTAAAGCTGTGAGCTGTCATTTTGGGGGTAGCTCCAACCTATTGTGTACGTGACAGTATTTTGAAGTTTGAAGGAGCAACAGCTACGAAAAAGGCGTCTTCCTTCTTTCTTGCCATCTATGACAAGCTCTCAAACAGATGAATGAAAGTATGTAATTTCGGCATAATTGGAAAGGTTGATGACTCCTGATGTGTGGGAAAGACGAGTAAAATGCTTTTATGAAATGCCTGAGATTTCAATTTAACAAAGCTGAGGTCTGTATTTAATAGGTATGATTTCAGGCCCTTCTGAACACACCTTTGAATAATAATACCTCACATTTATTGAGCGTTTACTATTTTAAATGCTTTGTGTTGAATTGTCTCATTTACTTGTCTAACAACCCTGTGAGACAGGTACTTTTATAATTCCCATTTTGCAGATAAGGAGATGTAAAGTCACAGAGAACTTAAGCAGCTTACCCAAGATTCAGAGGTATAAATGCCAGAGTCTGCATTTTGACCCAAGCAGCCTGACTGCAGAAGCCAGCCTTTAAAACCCCTTTGCTTTTCTGCTTTCAAGGGCTAAATTTTAAAATATGCCTTATAATGTCCTATATAGCATTTCAGCACTCTTATGTTTAGAAGTTCATTTATTCACCTTTAAAATTTATCTGCAGCTGATTGTTGTTGAACATCTCCTCCCAAAGGGGCAGGCACTCTGCTAGGTGCTTTTTGGCCAAAATGTCTTGCAAAAACAGTTCCTTGTTAGACAGGCCTAGATCCAATATAACAAACCTTTTACAAGTTTCAAGTGAAACTTTGAAATAAATTTTAGATTAAGTTTTACATCCTGGATTTTGCTTTTCTTGAATTCAATTCATTTAAAGCATACACAATCTTTCACTGTAGTTCTATGAAAATTAAATACCAATATATTTTGTGTTTGTGTGTGTGTGTACAGTGTGTGTGTGTTGGGGGTAGTATTGTTTGGAAGGTAAATTGTGAGGTCTTTGTACTACCCTTGTTAAATTCTCGTGTTCCCTTTGGGCTAATTGAATCCTTATAATTTCAGTAGGGAATTCTGTGCCTTTATTTGCTTTGAGTACTAGTGATGCTGTGTTCCTTCACAGAATGGTAGAATTACTTCAGACCCAAGGTATGTAATTTCTTCTCTTCCCTCTGAGTAACCTAGACTCAATCAAAGGAACAAAGCCTGGAGAGAGAGGGACATGTGTCACAGGTGTCTTTACTTTGGCTGCCCCTGTCAAGGCCATTTAAAGCCATTTTACAGCTGGAGGAGGTAGTGGAGTTACACTGTCATTGTTTCTTATACTCTTTGCCCAGTACTCTACCACCATTTCCTCCACCCACAAGTTTAATTAGATATCTTTTGAACAAAAAAACTGTGGCTATATTTAGGGCCTTGTCATTTTAGGGAAATTGATTCCCACTTTGTGGGAATATTTTCAGTATAGTGTTCTGACTTCCTATTAGTGTATAATAAGGAATGTGAAATTGTGCCAAGGACTGTTTTATTTCTTGACCTCATTAGAATTTTCTACAGGTTTTTGAGGTAGGTGTAATTATGGAGAATTTGGGGATCTTAGCTGAAGGTGCCACTTGATGAGTAGCCCCATCAGCAGGTATTCCCATGGGAGGAGGAAGACCTAGGGGGAAAAGAGACAAAGTGGTAGATGTCAATAAAGACCCAGGAAGATGGGGACAAATCAACCAGTGCACAGTAGATCAACAAAGTCTTTCTTCCTGCTCTCCTCAGGGACCTAACTCTTGTGCTCTGTGTGACTCTCTCGGGAAAAGTCTCTGGACTAGTTCTCTCTCTTGCCCTACAAGGTAATGACCCCATGTTTCATTTTAATGAAATTTTACCAACAGGAGCTGGTGTATAGTTTTGGAAAAGGGGGTGCCTCACATAGTGTGAGCAGCACTTGGGTGTCCACTTTGTAGTTGAGCAGATTTGGAGAAGTTAAGGTAAAATCCTTAGGTTAAAAATTAAGTATTCCTAAGATGAATTTGTATTCTTTAGTGTGCATAAATACAGGACATAACTTGTGAACCTGGGGAATGAAAAGTCTTTTGAGGATTCAGGTCGACTTTCTGGACAGTTGTGTAGCATATAATGGAAAAGCCTAAACAAAAGTAAGATCGAACTTTTTATGGTTTTGTTTTTTGTTTTAAAGTTTGTGGAAGCCTGTGTATCTTTTGTATTTCTATGATGAGTTTTTGCTAGTTATTTAAAAACTTGTTTGCACTTCTCTGAATTGTTTTGTCTTTGATGTTACTCTGTTCTTTCTTGGGCACTTCCCAGTAACTGCTCCAGAGTTTTTACTCTTCTCTCATTCCTCTACTTTTCACATGCTGTATTTGATAAGAGAGGAAATTTGTTGTCCAATATAAGTAGCTTTTTTAACAAGTCATTTTCAAATCGTCATTCTTTTTGGCATTCCATCTAAGAAGGGATCATCACAGTCAAGATTCCTTCTTATTTCATTTAGAATCTTGACAAGAAGCCATTTTCATAAGCTTGAGGAAAGAGGTTTTTAGGAAAACAGAGTAGGAATCAAAAGAGATTGAATTTACATGTTTGGGAGTAGTCAGGGACACATATGGAGATGGTATTTGTGAAGTTTAAACCATATTTAAAGTTGTAAAATTACATTGAGGTCTTTGAAATTTGAGAGAATTCTTTATTTGCTGCTCTTCAGAATGCTTGCACTTTTAATTAGTTGCTACATAGATCTATATTTTAATAATCCAGTCCAGTGTTCCAGAAGCATAAATTAGTCCAAAAAAAGAGATGATTTGTCTAATGGCTCAGGTCAGATTTAGAATTGAGTTCTTGATTGCCTTGGATTTAAGGTCAGCATGTTTACGTAGGACTAGTACTTTTTAAAAGCAAAGATATTCCCAGTGACTTTATGTCTGATTTAAGTCTGAAGCGTCATCTTAAGTGTTTTATTCATTTATTTATTTTAAGTGTCTGGTAAATTAGTGGACAGTTTCCACCTAAAACGTGTATAAACAGGGAGGTAAAAAAGATCATGGGTCATCGAATGTTTTATTTTGGACCAGTTAAATGAAGTGAATAAGCCTATATACCTGGGATATAAGCAGTAAATGAAAGCATTTGAGCTGCCTGGTGATTAGTTGTATAAATGTGAGAGAGAAGACCCCTGCCTTTTTCCTTCCTGCCAGTCCTGAATATCTTCGGCCAGATGGCCCTGTTAGTGCTAATCCCATTGTTTTGTTAGCACAAATTTAAGTAATCTATTATAGGATTAGTATAAATATAATTTAATCCACTTATCATCATTATCAGATAGCATCTGATGCCCATGTGGTTGTGGCTTGGTGTTCAACCAGTACAAATCAAGGTAGGATAGCCATGGTCCTACCTACTGGAGTTTGCAATCTGAAGGACAATAAATTATACACCAAGTAGAATATATAGCAAACAGTACTTTGGAAACTCTAGCAAACAGATGATTCACACACTGATAAATAAAGGGTAAATCTTTATGTTAAGTATAGAACTGCAAATTCACTATCCCTGTGCTTGGTTGTGACTGAGGGCAGGATTATGTCTTATTCTTCCCACAGAGAGAAATTGCAGAGAAGTGCTTCCTCCCCCTACCACTACCAGCTCTCAAGATGCAAGCATTTATAATGGCATTTTTCTGAGATAAGGTGGAGAAATATCCTGGAAAAACGAAGTTTTGTTCAACTATACTCATGTTTTAAATACCTGTAAAATAAGGGATGTGGCTTACAAATAGCAGTTTTAGTTTCTTTTCATTTCTTTCTAAAAGTCTTTCTGGAGATTTCCTTGCCACTGCTTTGGATGTGTTGGCACACTTATTACCTCATATCTCCTTGTCCTGAAACATACCATCCACTGTGGAGAGTTATTAAGAGATTTTTGGCAGAGATGAAGAAAGGAACTGTTCATCTAATGCAGTGTGTTCTGTTAAAAGCACTTGGAAGACAAACTGAGTAGACCATTGATTTAGTTCTGCCTCATGCACTGTGTTGACATTAGACCAAACAAGTAGCTTAATTTCCCTGGTCCTCTGTTTCCTCTCTTTAAAGTGACAGCACCAGTCCTATGTAATAGGGTTGTGGTGAGGAGGTAATATAATGAGTTTGAAAATCTTTTGAAAAGAGTAAAATGCTATACAAAATGATTTTAAGTATTTACCGAGAACCTGTTGAGTCATGGAGTTTAGTATTATTCACATTGAGGCTTTATCAAAACTTGAACCATTGGTTAGAGCTTTTTTTTTCCCTCTGTATATGAGAGCTAGGAGACAATTGAAGTGACATGTTATTTTAATTTTTTTTTAGCTTGATGTTGTCAGTGATAAGAGACCCTAGTTTCCAGAGGAGTGTTAAAGACACTCATGCAAGCAGTAACTCTGAACTGGATGGACGTCACTGAACAATTAGAAATATTCAATATTTTTAGGAGTATGGTGTATTGTTTTTCAGAATTATTTGTAATTTTTTCTTATGAAAAGCTAAATCTTTTTTTAACCGATGGAGGGAAATGAGTTAAACAAAATGATTTGGCTGCACAATAGGTGATACTCTGTAGCAGCCAGGTCATAACTGTAGAAATACGTATATTGGCATGGAAAGGTGTTCTCAATAGAAACACTAAGAGTAAGATATAAATTTCGTATTCATGATATTTGAAAATAGGTGTGTGACTCTGCTTGTGTGAAAGGGCTAGAAACACTGTGCATTAAGGTATTAACAGTGGTTGCCAAGGGGTGATTGATATATTATTTTTATTCTTTTTTGTTTTATTCTTTTTTGTTAGTATTTTTGGATTTTGCTGGAATACATTTGGGTTGCTTTTATAATTTAAGTTTTTTGAAATATAAAATAATCTTTAGAGTATTTTACACTATGCAGGGAAAAAGGGGTAAGAATAATATTTGTGGATAAACCTGATTCAAATAAAAAACTTAACAGAATTTTTCCTCTTCTTTAAAATACTAGTGGTTATTGTTTTGGAAAGCAGTATGTTTGTTGTAAATTTTAATGTACCTAAAATCTAAATTCATTCCAGACCTTAGAGGCCAAGTTAATTGGTGATGTTAATAATTGTAGACAGTATGTACATGCGAAAATTTTATTACCCTCCTGCACCTTGTAGTTTTAAGTGTGACGGTTGGGCAGGGGCATTGCTTCATCCCCTAAGTGCCAGCCCACTGTAGTCTTAATGGGCCTCAGAGCAGAGTTCAGGAGCTGCATTTGAGAAAGACCTAATTAAGATTTATTTGATATGATTAGAAAAATGTGGCACAGCCTTTTGGATTTGGCGGGAACTTGGATAAATTAAGAGGCTTGGATTAATTGCTTTAAAACTAAAGCATGCATTATAATTTTATGTTTGGAAATGTAAATTTGTCATATTATACATTATCATTTGATTTAGTAAGCTGATATTGAGAAACGGACCTGGGCATGTGACTTTTTTATGCATAGTCTATAGAACCAAAAAGAGCATTGGTTTTTGTTATTGTTGCTTCAGGTTTGTTGTGTTTTCCATGGTTTGCTTGTGAGATCAGCTTAAGGAAGCCACTTTGCTGTTGTATTTCCTTGGCAAAGGAAGTTGTAAAAGATTGTCATGGCACTTAAAAAATGCTTTGGCTGCCGGCGTGAACTCCTGGTGGGTGAATCTGATTTGGGAACTGGTACTGTGCTTTATTTCTCCAGCCACTGTTTTTCTTGGTGTGGGTGAAAAGGAACAAATGTTGTATCCTGATTGTACAAGTCCCTTGCTTAGTGTAGATTGTTAGCCCTGTACTATGAGATAATGTAC
Source organism: Bradypus variegatus (assembly GCA_004027775.1). NCBI lineage: Eukaryota > Metazoa > Chordata > Mammalia > Pilosa > Bradypodidae > Bradypus > Bradypus variegatus. The sequence goes on along the minus strand of PVKY010015234.1, from coordinate 747 downwards.
TTGGCTGTAAAAGTCTTTCCTTTGAGTCGAAGAGTGCTGAAATATTTGGTGAGTTCTCATTTAGCAAACATTCTTTATCTCAAGTTTATGAGAATGATTATTATATAAAAGAGGAAAAACAGGATGGACTTTTCCAGCTAACTGGGCATGTAATAGTGATTTCCCTCAGCCCCACCCTGTCTGTAAATGGAACATCCGTGACTCACTTCTCAGGGCTACACAGGCACTTTTTGTAACCAGTGCTTGAATGGGAGGATGGGATGGGGATGGAAGGGGATGGGCTCACATCCCACTTGTGTTCAGCCAGAATTTGTTCAGCTGCCTTAATAATGGACTTCTGAAAAGGACAATGTGCCTTCTCATGCATCATGTTACATATTTTTTTTCTTATTGCATTTTCTGCTTGTACCAAAATAATACAATGTATTAAGAGCAATAAAACACAACCATTTATGCTATAATGTTGTGTTGTATAGCAGAGTGTTCATATGGTTACATAATGTGTATATGAGTCTGAATCCCTGATTCTCATGAGGTACTTCTCTCCTTAACTGTATACCTTTAATTTCTATATATTTTAGAATATTTTTTATAGTTATTTGGTCCTTGTTATCTTGCTTACTTTGTATATTGTACTTTAGGAATTTTGTCCAATATATTGCTGTAAAGAAATATGTGTCCTGTTTATGAAGATGATTTTACCACCACATCCAGGATTTATTAATCATAAGTAAGAACATTTCTGTA